>JAOEHY010015585.1:1234-13360 GCA_025447955.1 Psilopsiagon aurifrons | reverse complement strand
GGAGGAAGCAGAGGCAGGACACCTGACCCAAACTGACCAAAGAGGTATTCCATACCACAGCACGTCATGCCCAGGATAGAAACTGGGGGCAGTTACCTGGAAGGGTTAGATCACTGCTGGGTCAGGCTGGGTATCGGTCGGCGGGTGGTGAGCGATTGTATTCTCTTCCCTTGTTGTTTCCCTTGTCATTATCGTTATTGGTGGTAGCAGCAGTGGTTTGTGTTATACCTCAGTTATGGACTGTTCTTATCTCAACCCAAGGGAGTTACATTCTTTTGATTCTCCTCCCCATCCCTCCAGGAGCAGGGGGGAGGAAATGGGGGAGGAGTGAGAGGGCGACTGCATAGTTCTGAGTTACAGCTGGGCTTAGACCACAACAACTTAATAACTAAAAGAAAAAAAAAATTGGGGAAAAAATGAGAGAGGGGAAAAAAACCCTCAAGATGATGTAAAATAAAACAATTGGTCACCACCAACCAACAAATGCCTACAAGTTCCCAAGCAAGAACAACCCCCCAACCTCCAACCCTCCGGCTTTATATTGCTAGCATGGCACCATACAGTATGGGATATCCCTTGGATCAGTTGGAATCAGCTATGCTGGCTGTGTCCCCTCCTAACTCCTTGTGCATCCCTAGCCTGCTCACTGGTGGCGTGAGGGGCAGAAAAGGCCTTGACTCTGTGTAAGCTCTGCTCAGTGATAACAAAAACACCTCTGCTTGATCAACACTGTTTCCAACACTAAACCAAAACATAGCCCCATACCAGGCACCATGGAGAAATTTAACTCTATCCTAAAAAAAACCTGGTTACAAGGCCTTTATCCATTCTTCTTATGTATTTTATATACAATTATATATACTTCATATATCAAAAGGCTACAGTAAGGTCTCTGCAGAGCCTTCTCTTCTCCATCTTCTATCCTTTGAGGAGGGCTTTGAGATCCTTGCATGAAGATCACTTTTGGTATCATTAATAAATAATCTTTTTACAACCTCTTTCACAACATCCTCCCCAGCTCTGCCCATGTCATTGCAAATCAGATCCAGAAGATTACTACCTTGTTTTGCTTCCTTCTGATCATAACTACAGGCTTCTCATGTCAAAGCTAATAGTCACCCATTATTTGGAGCGCATTTGTGTAGCTGAGGGCCCCTTTTATGTAATTTGGCCAGTCTAACAGGCAATTCTGTGTAATTACAGTACACAAAAATCACCCGGAGAGACATCTTAACGTGCTACTATTTATTAACAACCGCTAACTCTTCACTTGGTATCGAGTCCACTCTCAAGATACAACATGGCAATCTGCATTTAGTAAACAGCCTTGATGTAGCTTGCAGGGCAGAGGACTGCTCACGGAGACAGTTCTTAATAGGAACTGTCAGGATAATTTCCTTCAGGCTGGCAGGGAATTAGAGGAGTTAACAGTACGCATTGTCTACCTGCCACTCCTCAATGCCATGGTCAGCTTGGTGCTTCTTTTTGAACTACCAGAATGCACTCTCAGTACTTCAGTTTCCAGTCCTGATATCAAGGAGGGCTGGATCAGGCTCAGAGTAACTCTAAGGACCACTCTCTTTCTGCCCAGCTGCTCTCAAACATTTTCATTATCATTATTTAAAATTAATTCATAGAATCATAGAATAGTCTGGGTTGGAAAGGGCCTTAAAAATCATCCAGATCCAAACCCCCTGCCATGGGCAGTGAATTTTCCCATTACACTTTGCTTGGTCAAGCTGCTGAAAACACTTTTTAACAGGGCTCTGAAAAGTACCTCTGAGCCACTTTGCATCCCTCTGAGAGATGTGGTTTAGAAACCAGCGTGCTGAGCAAAGGGACCGCAAACAAGCAGAGCAGGGCTCTATTCCCAGCTTGCCTGCAGGTCAACTGTGTACATGGCTCCATCATTTAAGCCAATCTATTCAAAGCCCACTCAGCCGACCTGCTTTAGATTGCAAGCACTGGCCTTAACTTCTCAGGGGCCTATTTTAACCCCCTGGAAATGGAAGAGAATAATACTGCCCTCCATCTCTCTTTCAAAGCTTAATTCAGCTTAGATTTCTGATACATGTAAACGTATTAGGGGATTCCTAGGGCTACTTCGGGACAATCAAGCACCAGCATCTCATTTTCTGCTGCAAATTATTAACATGGGGAGGTATGGAGACGCAATATTAACATGGGGAGGTATGGAGGAGAGGGAGGAGAAAACATTTGGTTTAACTGTTTGTGAGCTGACCAGGTGGAGCATTTGGTTTTTACAACTTTGCTTTCATGCATATGGGAAACTTTGCTCTGTTCCAGCCTTTCCCTTTAAAGCATTTTAAAGGGACAATAAAACCATTTTCCACAATGAAGGTGGTAAGAATCAAAATGTCCTGTTCCTCTAAGGTTATGTGCTCCTTCCTTCTAAGGCAACTAGGGAGAAGTGAAATTTAACCAGTACCACTGTCACATGCACTGCAGTAAGCAACAAACCTCTATCTCACTATGTTAGCCCTAGAAAATATAGCGGTCCAGTACCCACTCCATCGCCCTGGGCTGAAGTGATGCAGTACAGATAATACTCACACAAAATCACTGTTCAAGACAGAAGAGTCTTGTCTATCCATGCACCACGCCAACCCGTGGACCACAGCTGAACAAACCATGATAGAGCAGGAAGCTTTATAACAACTACACAGTATGGACAACCACAGGACAGTGCTAGAGACATTTCTACCAGGGAATTTATCATCATTATTATTACTATTACTAGCATTATATTATAGTATAAACATATGCTCTAAATACATTAAAAATGAACCATCTTTACTGCTCCCTTCTGCTTGAGATTGCCCCTTCGGTGCGCCACACAAAGTGTAGTACACAAATCAATTCGAAGTCTATACCTGATTTGCAAGCCTATTCTTGCATTACCCATCTTGCCCAGCTTCACAAGTGTGCCCTCATCCTTAGTAACTTCCCATCATCAGGGCTGAGCACCTTGAAGGGAAACGCAAGATTTACACACAGTTGAAATAAAATAACTCCACAGAGACTGGGAGAGGAAATTGAGGGTAGGATCCAGACTGTGTTTATCCTGATTTAAGCAGTGTTTTGGTTCAATGCCAGGCGACAGCATTTCACCAAATTACTCCAAAACAGCCCGCTGTTTGTTTTACTCAATCATTGTTGTACTGGTGTGTGATGCCAGACTGGTAGCTCTCCCTACAGCATGGGCAGCACATTCCTTCCCCATGCCCATGCATCCTGTCCTTAGGGGAGACATGGCTGAGGAGTAGGGGGAACAATCAAAGCCCCAGTGGAGGAAGGTATGAGCCAAAGATGCTCACATCACCATACTGAGAACAGACATCTGCCTTCCCTTTCCCCTCCTCCCATCCTTGCCCAGTCCTTAAGCAAAACCTTCATCTAAAGCACAAATCATGAATACTTGTGGAGAGCCTGCACAAACCATCACTTCAACATCTCTTAAGCCCTGCCTTCATTTAGTCCCTTTAATTATTAGTTGCACATGTGATTCCTCTCCTGTAGAACTCAAACAAACGTTTCCATCTCTCACTGTTCAATCACTGAAGATATCTGCATGAACAAGGTCAGGAACCAGATGTCTTCAGCTCATTATATGCCCTCAGAGGCTTTCAGGGGCTCCTTGGCTAGAGCTTGCCTCTGAGAAGGAGATGAAGGGATTTCAACCATTTGGCAGATCATCAGTACACTGATGATGATAATATTCCCATTGCAATCTGAAGAGCCCATGGGATCCAGCATGTTTCCACCTACCCAGTGCAAAACACACTGGTGCTTATTCCTTCCACATGGAACAGTGATCTTAAATCAGGGCACATGGAATCAGCTTCTGGTCCTGATGCCCATCTCATTCACAGCAGAGTGACTGGAAAGTAAAACTGTAACAGCCACTGGATTTACAACTGTACTGAGTTGATATAAACAAGATCAAAACTGGCCCCAGCAGTAGGATATTCCCCATGTGGGGAATGGCTGACATGATTGCCATATTTAAAAGAGCAAAAAGAACAATTTGTCATGAAAAATGAAAGCCTTGTTTTGCTTGTGGGAAAACAGCAGTGTCGTTTTGCTTTTGCAGATTTATTGACTGTGTTCTGTATACCGTGCTGGTTAGTAGGGCAGGCAGCTAGTGAGCACTGATCTGCAGGCTTAGTTTTGACTAACCACTATCACATGCAGCATAATCTTACTTTCCTGATTAGGCAGTCCTGACATTTAGAGGGAACTTTCAAGCTCAAATACTCATAACTGCAAGCCTGTCATTTGTTTTCGATGTGTATTACCCATTTTTTGCTTAAGGATTGCCATTGCTGCCAAAATCTTGCAAGTAGATTAGTACACTCAGTTATTCATAGATAGCAAAAGTATGAAGGGAACAAGCCTGTCAGAAAATGATTCTGTCTTGGTTCAAATGAGTAGACATTTGTTGTAAAATAAGAATAAGGACTCAACTTCCATGTCTCGCTGCATGGCAACTCAAGGGCAACTTTAACCTTTAGGCAGGGCTCAACAGGGTTGAGCAGTGAGCAGCTTGCCAAAATTACCCCAAAAAGGGCTTTTCTAGGTCAAAGTACTGTGAAGATGGGTGCAGGATGATAGCAGAAAGACAAGCACCACTCAATAGCTCGACACAATGCACTTACTTAGTCCTTGCAGTTCTCCGAAAAGGAAGATAATCTCATTTAGCACTAATGCGCTGACTCCCACCCCTGATGAGCCCATGAAACCCAGCCTCCATCACCCACTTGTTACCATTTTCAAGCGAGCACCTTTTGTGATGTCTCCCACGCTGCCCCCTGACTTGGGAGAAGCTCCCCCCTCCCCCCAAAAAAAACCCACCTAAAAAGCTACCCAGTGCTCTTGCTTCAAACTTCTTCTGTTAAACCCTGCTCTGTGCAATGCCTACAAGACAACCCTGACAACGGCAGATGTGCCACGACTTACTGCGGATCGCGATGACTAATGCCCTCGCGCTGTTTACATGTGCCCCCACACCCGCCTGTATCCAAGCATCCTTCTATTTCAGCTGGAAATTTCAGCTATATTTTGTCTATTTTGGGTCTGGGTCATTTTGTGGATCATTCAGTGTTGAACAGATTGAAGTCGTCATTCTCAGGTGATGAGGAGGTTGAAATAACACATTATAAATACAAAGATAAAATAGAGATGGATCATCAGCTACAGTGGGATATGGAAAGCAGGCAAGATGCTCACTCCAGTTGAGATTTTCCCAGATATGTGCCCTAACCTACCAGGGCTTCCCCATCTGCCTCCATCCCGCTCTTCCACCTCCTATCAGCATGCTACATCTCTGCCACACTTCTCTCCTTTACATAGCAAGAAGCAGACACAAAGGGGATCTAGTTCACAGAATTACAGGCAAGAGGGTGGGAAAAGATCTGACAAACTCATCTCACCCATTTTCCTGCCTTAAAGCTATCTGAACCATCCCCAGGCTGCAATAAAACCCTCACTGGTGGAGGGTAGGCTCTCAGTGCTTGCCTATCCCTGCAGACAGAAGGTTTTCCCTTGTGCCTAAATTAAATCTCTCACACTGCAGTTTGATTCCAATCCCCAGCAGACACAGACAGCAGATTTCTCCCTTTCCACAGCTACTTCTACCATTTTCAAGACTATTATCCTCTTTCCCCTCAGTCTTTCCTCCTTGAGAAAAAGAGCCAAACCATCTCATAGAGCTCACCTTCACTCACCATCAGCTTGGAGGCACCACACCAAACATCTTTGTCACATCATTGTCTCCCACACACATGCTCACACACTCCCACACTCACGAACTGTACCAGTCATGCTGTTTGAACACAGAGCAGAGCATCCCGGACATGTACCACTCACTCCCTTTGTTCACATTTCTGCACCTGAATAGCTCAAATCATGCACTGAGCCTGAGCTGCTTTCCCAGCTCTTAGGAAAGGGGAAAGTAGCAACTGGGAAGACCCTGGTGTCCTGGCTTAAATCCACATGTCCTTTAGTAGAGCAGTAAGCAGTGGCTGGGCAATAGGGCAGCTGTCACACTTGCTAAGCTGCCTTCATGGCAACAAGCCATTAAGCACTGCAGCTCAAAATAAGCACCAAACCCCTCAGGAACGCCTGGACACGCAGTATCCCAGACATGCATGGTGAGGGTTTAATTTCAGCTGAAGACAAGAGACTAACCTCAGCCCTGGTCTGCTCCTGGGGTTACTTGGTTAATGCCAGTTCAGCTCTTGCCTTTACACCGAAGGGTGAATGTGGCTCGGTATTACTCACGCTGAAGCATTGAATCCCACAACGGTTTTAAGCTCCCAGCCACTTGATCATGTTCCTCTCCCACGTCCCCTTCAGATGAAGAGATACAGGGTGATGCAGCATTTGCCTGCAGAAGAGTCACTGCCAGGGCTGTGCAGAGCTCGCTGGCTTCAGCTCGTGGGGGAAGAGCTGCAGACCCACGCTGCTGCAATCCCACTGCCTGGAGTTTTGTCGTAAGTTAAAGACCTGAGCAAATCCACAAGCATGGAGCAGGAACTCGGCGGAGGGAAGCTTGTCAGCTCTGAATATCTCCCCAACTACCCGCTGGATCGACAGACAGCTGAAGCCGCAGACAGCCGCCAAGGAGGTGGGATGCTGGATGACTGCTTATTATGCTGAGCCAAATCCTCCTATTACTACCTCGTGTGCTACCTGTCTTCTGTTAATACATTCGAGTGTTGTCTCTCCTCGAAGCATGGAACTGAAAGGGATTTCCTACCCCACTCATCTCCAATTCCTTTCCTGTATAACTGTTTAAACACTGATCACTTATTTGCTGATGGGATCCCTTCTCAGGTGCCTGTGTACAGCAGACAGCAATGGCAAATTCCATCACATCTCCCACCAAACTAACAAACCCTGGCACCTGCAGCACATCACAAGCTCTATCAGTAATCCCCTTCCCCAGCATAAATCATTTGTACATTGACATGGGGTCCTCTCCAAATTCAAATGAAGTTCAGCCCAAATTCACCCTGTGATGCCTAATGACCTCAGGTCCCTGACAAAGCCCCACATGTTTTAAAGCAGGTGACTTCCAGCAAAGCAATGATGGAGAAGCACAATTCAGCCACCTCTGCTAAGAGGCCACATATGAGCTGTAATGCAGCCCTTTTAAGAGGGAGCTGGACTGTGGGTTGGCCCATTTGGGTACCTAAAGGCAGTACACATCCCCTCTACTTCCTAATTGTATTATGAGAGAGAGTGGGAAGGGAAAACTGTCAGCCCAGCTGGTCCATATCCTGTCTTCTCCATAATACCAAAGCTTGATGAAAACTCAGGAAGACTATAGGGTTTAGTGGAAAGAGCATCCCTGCTGAGCAAAGGAAAGCCCAGCTTGTGGTTTACACAAGCCTATGAGCTGCCACAGACCTGGGGGAAAGGCCCCCCTGAGAAAGCACAGCATCTGCTCCTGCTGTGGAGATGGGTGAACTCCAGACATCCCCATCAGCACTTACACCATAACCACCCTCAATCTCAGCACAAAGCTCTCCTGAGAGGAGCAGGAGTCCACCTGGAATGTCCCTTCCTCAGTCCTACTTTGGTCTCTCCATATCTGAGGAGATTCCAGCAAGAACAGCACAAATCCCTAGGAAATCTTAGCAAACATTCCCAGTTCAAGAGGCACAATCTGTTCCTGAGAGACATTCTACTAGCAACAGCATCCCGGAGAGGACAGGGTGATGCAGGAGAAGGTGCCAACAGCACAAGGGCAGGAAGCCTGGGGAGGATTTGGACCTCAAAAGCCCAAATGTTTGCAGCTCAGCAATGTTCACCCTGTCACTGCTCTTGCATTAGGAGCAAGCGGAGGCTTCTAACGCTCCGTCAGGGAAATGAAAGACAGCACTTGGTGCTTTCTGTAGCACCCTTCAGGCTTGGGATGCTGTGCAAATATGAATGTGCACAGCCTGCAAGGGTGCTGCAGCTGGAGAAAAGGAAGCAGAAAACAATGAAGTGATTGGCCCAAGGTCACGATTTTACTCACAGGCACAGGAACAGCTCTGGCTGCACAATCATAGGATGGTTTGGGTTGGAAAGGACCTTAAGATCATTCAGTTCCAGCCCCTTGCCATGGGCAGGGACACCTCACCCTAGATCATGCCACCCAAGGCTCTGTCCAACCTGGCCTTGAACACTGCCAGGGATGGAGCATTCACCACTTCTCTGTGCAACTTGTGCCAGCGCCTCAGCACCTTCACAATAATGAACTTCTTCCTTATATGCAACCTGAACCTCCTAGCCAATACACTCAGATACACCTAAACTCTTCCCTAGACCCCTATACAAACTGTCAGTAGTTTGGTGCCCTAACACTTTGAGCTGGGCAAAGACAAGAACTTCCTCTCAGCAGAAAAGTCCAGCTTTTGAACCCGAGAGTTAATACTGCAGGAGAAGCAGCATTAATGAAACCTGGAAACTATTGTAAAGCTGAGAACTGACTGTTCTCAAGATATGCAAAAGGCTTTGTTCTTATCCAGACTCCAAATCTCATGTGATAAACCATGGAGAATATAAATGTTAAAGCGTTCATCTCCAAATAGAGTGCTCCAGTCTTATCTAAGTGAAACACTGCTATAAGTTCCATGAAAATATTGTCAGAACTGCTACACCTTTACAAAATATTTTAATTCATTAACAGTTTTCCAGGGGAAAGCCTGCTGCTGGAAAACCTGGATCTGTTCCCTGTGCACGCAAGGCTCTACTGAGGTTTAGGACCTTAAAATAACCCATCTTGTCTTTGCCCGCACTCTCTGAAGTACACAGACATCCCATAGCACAGGGCAATCTTTTCAGGAGGAAGATCTTCCAGATCACACCAGACTTGCATGTTGATTCCCTTCCCACAGCCTGCCCAAGACATAACACTGAAAGTCTACTTTCCACATGTCATTTCCTTAAGGTAGAAAGGGCTCTTTCTCCTCTGCTGCACATGCAATGCTGGGATGTTTCCAGGCAAAAAAGGTATGTTGTGAGTTGACATTGGAGCTCAGAAGCTGTTGTTTCTTTGGGAAGGAAGCACACCCTGAAAGGTGCCCTGTATTCATAACAATGAGATAACTATGACAGAAGCCTCTTGCAGCATCCTGGGACATCATAGGGTCCAGGGCTGCTCACTGCATACACTCAGTGACTGTACAAGTCAGTTCTACAGTCTGCTACAATACAGCCCACAAAAGCATACAGGTGCTGTACAACCCCTCCAGCTAATGGTTTGCTTGTTACTACACACCACCATGGCACAGACATAACAAACTCAGCATCCATCACCCATACAAGTTCGTGCCACCAGCACCTTTCAGCCTTCACTAACACTAGAAATAAGAGCGGAGCTCAGATGCTTAATTCCAATCAGCCCTATCTCTGCAGATGAGGCTAGTAAGGAGTGGGAGAGAGAGAAGATATAGTCATACAGTCTTACTGTGGTCCTAAGTGCAGTAAGAACAGAGCTTTAAAGCTTGATTGACTTTATAAAGGCCAGCCATGAGTTGGTAGGCAGAAGAGATAACATGAGCCAAACTCAAACAAGACAAACAAAGAGTGAGAGGCTCTTGTGTGCATCCCCAAGCTCTTGCTCTTTCCTTCCTACCTCTAAAACATTGCCAAGACTGCTGAGAAACACTGAAAAAACACCACTCTTTATTCAGCCTGACTATGGTTTGCAATGTATAGTTTGAAGATGTGGCTCTTGCAGTTTCCTGTTGCATTTTTCCTCTGTTAGCTATTATGCAGGTGTAGCATTCCAGCAAGCCAATACTATCACACCACCAAGCTAGGCATGGTATAAAGCCAAAATGAAAGGAGAACTCCAAATACTTATCTAAATTCCTTAACTTAAGAAGTTTTAATCTTTCATGATGTTCAAACAGCAATCGTGCCAAACCAGTGCAAGAGGCTGCCTATGTCTAGCTGAATTAGCAGGATACAAGGGAAATGGGATGCAGAGAAAGGATTGCATTTGAATTCCTCCTTTTAAGCTGGACCCAAACAGCTCCGTCATGGTTTAGGCATGTCCATCTCCAAAACTGATTCAAAACACAGCACTGTCAGCCCCTAAATTCATTGAAATCAAGAACCACTCCTTCCTTTCCAACCATATGAGCCGCTGTTAGGGCCCAGCCGAGGGAAACTCTGTCCTTGGCAAGTCCAAATCAGCTGCCTGGGCAGCAACACTCATCCTCCAGAAGCCTTTCATGGTCCTTTTTCACTGCTAAGAAGCTGTGCCTGAACCAGGGTTACAAATATTTCAAACTGCCAGGGCCAAAGACTCCAGAAAGGAGATTTATAGCAATAAATAATATTAATGACACAGGCGGATGGAGCTTCTTGTCCTGAGAGCTCCAAAGGTACATGAAAAACTGCACTATAAATGTCACCACCGCAGACACCAACGATGATGAGATGCCACCTCTGGGGAAGGGAGGCAGCTTTGGCTTGCTCAGAATGACACTCGGTCAGGAAACTGAGGCTGGTACAAGAAGGATATGGATGAACAATGTTCCACAGCATCAGCAGATCCTAGGCTTTGCTTACTGGGGGGACTCAGGAAGTATCCAGGCCCCAGCTTTCCTTCCAGCATAGCCAAAGGACTTGTATTGATGGCCACGAGTTGACTCCAGGCTGGGAAACAAAATGAGTTGCGCAAATGCAACCTGACCAGCAGCCAGCAGAGTTGGAAAGAGGACAAAGGAAGCAATTTTAGGCCTAAACCCCAAAGGAGCAGCTGAGAGGTTAGTTGCAGATATAATAAAACATGCCTGGGGGAAGGAAGCTGCATCCTCCTGCAGCCAAGCCTACTCAGATGCAAGGATGATAAAGGGCTTACATGAACCCTGTGTTACCCAGATAACACTTCAAACACCTAGAGCTGAGGGAATAGCAGTATCTGGCTACATCAACTTAACCATTTTTCCCCCTTAGTTGAAAAATGCCAAGCACTGTGTGAACGTAAAGTCTCTGTTAGAGAAACTTCTGCTTTAGCCAAACCAAAGACACCCATCTCTCTTCCCACACTGCCCACTTCCAGAAGGATCACCGAAGGACCTTCACCAGCAGCACTTCAGGCTTTGCTTTTAGGAGTATTCCTGCAGCAGAAATCACTATGTATTTTCTCCAACCACAAAATCTCCCCAAACTTTGTCAGGGATGCTTGCAACAACAGCACCAAGTCCTTCCTGCACAGAACAAACCTCACCCATCAACCATCATGGTGGTCCTCACAGCCTCTGGAACCAGACGTTTGGGTGTCAGCCTTGGGCTGAAGGGTGAAACCTCACTGCTGGCAGGATGCAGCACTGCAGCTTCAATGGGCAGGTACAGAGCAGCAAGTTACAGAGATGCAGGAGATGGGTCCCAGCCTCATCACCTCAATCAGCCTCAAGAAGGCTGGCTACCACTCCTGGACAGCACTAGCCCATCAAGCAACCTCTCTTCCCACTTGGTTTCAAGCAAATCCCAACTTCCCTGGTGGGAAGACAAGGAAGCAAAGACCCATGGAGGAAGACGGGTGCAGGGACACCAGCATCAACACAACCAGCTCCTTCCAATCAGGAACCCAAGTCTCACTTCTGCCTTTGAGCATCTTTCAACCAGCGCATGTCTACCAAGACCATAAGCTCATTGCCTCTCCCAAGAGCACCTCAAGAGCAGTTGTACCTGACATGAGCCCATTTCACATCACTGGAGCAGCTGGGCCTGCACGGGGCCGGGCAAACACAACCAACACTGTGTCTTTAAAACCACTTCAGTGCAGATGTTGTTTCCATGGTAACTAGTGGACCAAATACATTAGTGTTTCTAATAATAAACCAAACCTTCATCTTGGAAAATGTGATCCCCCCTCTCCCTTTTACCACCACCACCCTTCCTTTCATCCTTTCCCCTCCCCTTTCCCTGAATTAAGCCAGCATTTAACAAGCAAGGCATAATTAGTAAATAATTACAAGGACCCAGTAACTCCCAGTGCCTGGCAGATGGAGAAGCATTGGCTGGAGAAGGGGGGTGGCTTTGCTCTGTGAACCTGAGAACTGTCCAAAAAGGGATGAACTACTTAAAAAAGAGGGGGGG
>JAOEHY010015583.1:0-40006 GCA_025447955.1 Psilopsiagon aurifrons | reverse complement strand
TTACTGTTAGGGTGGTGAGGCACTGGAATGGGTTGCCCAGGGAAGTTGTGAATGCTCCATCCCTGGTGGTGTTCAAGACCAGGCTGGACATAGCCTTGGGTGGCATGGTTTAGTGTGAGGTGTCCCTGCCCATGTCAGAGGGGTTGGAACTAGATGATCTTAAGGTCCTTTCCAACTCTAACTATTCTATGATTCTATGACATTCATGCTTATCAAATTGCCTGGGCATTATTTTTAGTCTGGCTAGACATATCTTACTTTTTATAAAAAATATGACACCTCCATTTTGGACAAGCATCATTTGGCTTGCCCACATGAAGGGTGACTTCCCTCCTTTAAAGATTTGTAAGGAAAGCTATGTAGCCATGAACAATACTGTCTTATCATCATTGTGCTATGAAGTAACTGTGCACTCATTTTTGATGGCTACTACACTACTTGGTGATAACCTGGTTTAGGTAACAAATATGCTATATAATCTCTGGAAAAATTCAGTTCTCAGGTAGCACTGTCACTCTCTCCTTCCTTGCTTGGTTCTTTTTAATTACTAGGAAAAATCTTCCAAGAAAAATTGATTCCTCAGCATTCATGATTTAAGCTTTGAACACTTGGTTTTAAATCTATCTCTGTGTAGATGCTTGTTAAGATGCCTAGGTTTGCAGTCCTTCAGGAATCAGTGTTGTGATCTTCCTAGAACAGGGTAAATAAAGATATGCAATCAATATATGCAAAAGTGGATCATATCTGCTCATCGCATGGCAGCAGCTGTGTGTACTTCTATAACATCATAAGATAATTTGGTAAAAAACTATATTCCAAAGTTGTGCTTATTTCTTACTTGTTTAAAAAAGATTTTTGCTTTAAAAATAAGGAGTAATTTCTTTTTTCCCCTAGTGTTTTTTTTTTTTTTAGGTAAATCCATAACTTACTTGCAATAATTTTGTTTCTTTAACCTTTCAGATACGCAACTTTGCCATGGATGTATCTTGTATCCCGCTTCTTCTCAAGTTCAGATGTAGCTTTTATTTCTTACATCTCGTTAAATTTTGTATTTGGCCTGGGTACCATGCTTGTAACTCTTTTACCTCGTTTGTTAGCTATAATTTCCAGAGTGCAGGTCAGTATAAACCCTTTGCTTTTCATTACTTGTAAGTAAGAAGTATGAACGCACGTTCATGCGTGCATATTTGTGTACGTATATGTGTTTATCCATATGCACAGACAAGAATTTTTCCAGTAGAAAAATGTGTGCTTTAAAAATTTGTGATTTTCCTATCCTAGTGTATACTGTATTGCTTGTTGCCATCTTGAAGTTTAATATGTTTATAACAAAACCCCCCAAAACAAACAAACAAAAAAAACCCAACAAAAAAACAAATCCAAACCAAACATGCTCTAATAATGGAAAAACATGTTAATTGAAACTTTGACATTTTCCAGACCATTAAGCTGTAATTGGAATATAATAGGAGCTGTTCTGGTCCATTAAATAGATTATATGCATTATAAAATGTGTTTGAATAATATTGACATAAGAGGGAAGCTGCATATTCCTAGGATCTGCAATGCACTGTATGAATAATAATATGCATTTTCACTCCATGTATGTAATTTTCATTATTCATAATGGTGATTAAGCAATTTGATGGAAAAGACTTGAATTTAAGTTGGTAATTTAGAATTAATGGTATTCAAATATTAAAATTTTAAGAAAATAAAATGATCATGTTTTCTTACTAGCTGTGAACCTCACTAATATTAGAATGCTCTGGCCCTAAGCAGTCTAAAATAAATGCACCTTGACCCAAAATAGTTCACAATATTCTCTTTCAAAATCAGTTCACCTTAAATGAGATTTGAATGCTGTATCCAGCTTTGTAAGTGTGCTCAATATGCTGTCGGTGAAAACTAATTTTGTTTCCTTCCCCCTGTCTCTTGTTGAATCTTAATACAGAGTTTGTACAACATCTACAGTATCCTCAAATGGGTGTTCATCGTATTCCCACAATTCTGCTTAGGCCAGGGCTTAATAGAACTTTCATACAATCAGATCAAGTTTGACCTGACCAGAAATTTTGGAATAGATTCATATGTGAGCCCCTTTGAGATGAATTTCCTGGGCTGGATTTTTGTGGCAATGACTCTGCAAGGATCACTGTTCCTTCTTTTACGAATTTTTCTTCATTGGGATCTCCTCCAGAAACCAAGGTGTGTTACTATTTGTGTTCTGCCATTGTGGACAATGACTATTTTTTAAAGAAAGAAAAGAGTGGATTACTTTGAACATCTGAACATAAATATTTCTGATAACATGGTGTACCTAAATTAGTGAAAAATGCAGAAAAAATACAAAGTAGTTGCTATCTCCCTTGTATTCTGCTGAGATTTGAGGGATTGCAAACAGGAAAATAAACCAGAACTATCCAGAGTACATCAGTATCCAATTTACTACGAGTTATTTGTTATCTTCTTCTGTTTTAGAGGTCATTGTTCATCTAACAGCACGATGATGCCTTCAGAAGATATTGATGTAGAAATGGAGAGACAGCGACTCTTTGGTGGAAGAACTGGTAATGATATCCTCCTTCTGTACAACCTCAGGAAGTGTTATGGAGGTTTCAAGAAGAACACTGCTGTGGAAAGCATAAGCTTAGGAATACCAAGGGGAGAGGTAAAGAGAGTTGTTTTATTTTTTCCTTTCAGAAAATAACACTTCATTCTGAGCTATTGTTCACTCACGCCCAGGATGTCTATAATCAATGATCTTCAGATAGCAGCAGAGCAGTTTCAATTGTAGCAATTTCTGAAAATCAATAGCTGTATAAAAGCTCTGGTGGTGTTTAAGAAGCAACTGTTTACTTATTTGAGGGGGTTATGCATTCATCAGTGGCTTAATTTTCCTTCTTGCTGATCTTTACTTAGTTACAGTTTTATAAGCTAACATAAAAAACAAGTAGGTAGCATAGTAGTTCAGTGTCTAAAGAGAATGCAAAATGTACCTAGCTCAATTGTAAACTGTGGACTGAATCCTGAATTTGTCAGTAAGGCAAATACCATCACAGTATATTTTAATATAGCTACTAGGAAGAAAATTAACTCTATCCCAGCCAAAACTAAGATAGCACAATTTAGCAATATGCTATTTTAATCAACTAAAATGTAGCACTGAATATGGCAATTCTGAAGATTTTAGGACAACTTTTACTTGGTTGGGTTGTGGGGTTTTTTTTGGGTTTTTTTTTTTTTTTTGGTGATTTTAATGCTTTTAAGAATTGCTGATATTTATTTCAGAAATACCATTAAATGGATGAATTTTTGTGGTTGCTAATCACAAATTCAAAGATATGAGATACTGGTGCATGGTAACCAGCCTAGGTCCAGTGATGTCCTGCCAGTTAGATACCAGTTGTTAGTTAACTGGAGTAACCAGGAGGATGTTATTGGTGTTTACAGGCGATTTATCTATAAGAAGGCTCATGAAACAATTATTTTTAAAGTTATGAAGTGTTATACATAGACTTAATATAATCCTGTCCTAGCTTAAACATGTAGTCATTGCAGCTGGGAGCCTAAAATAACTCTTCAGAGTTAGTTTCTGTCTTGGCCACTTGTTCTTTCACTTGTACAGAGTGAAGCCACTCATAAGAAACTGAAAAATACTGACCCTATGGGCTGGTAGTCTGGGTGCTCAAATAGGACTTGAGATCCTCAGGTTCAAATCTAGAACTAATAATATGGATAAAAAATGCGACTAATTACTGGGCAGGGTTTTAAGTGGAGGACTGGAATCCTAAATAAGTCACTTTTAGGAATTAGGGGGTAATCAAATAATTATATGTATGAGATTATTTTTGAAAACTGGTTTTCCATGGGAAAGGGAATTTGCAGACACAATATATCTATATACAGTTACAGGCTTATGATAAGAAATCTGAAAAGGGGAGAAACTGTTGAAGAATTAATATTACTTATTTCTTTCAGCATAGCAGATTGATTGGTTTTGCTCCCTTTTATTTTTATTTTTTTTTTTTTTTTTTAATTTTGATCTCTGTTAGTGTTTTGGACTCCTGGGAACAAATGGAGCTGGGAAAAGCACAACATTTAAGATGCTTACTGGAGATATCATCCCATCTGCAGGATGTGCTGTTATCCGGACTCCTACAGGGTAAATAACACAGGGTTTGATCAGAATAGTGCTAATTGATAATGGCAATGATCAAAGACTTGGTGTGTCTTCAGTCCTTTGTACTGTACTCTGAGGACCTGTTTTGTTCCCTTTTAAATATATATTGCTCTATTGCTGTTAAATCTTCACTGGAAAACATTCTACCATCATTTAATTCCATTTAACAGGTCTGTTAATTAAGAATAAACTTGTCTGGAAGCAAAAGAGTAGGTTTTAGGAAGCCTTAACATATAGCTTTTTAAAATTTTAACAAAAATCTTATCATACAGTATGCCCAGATGCATGGACATATATCCCCCACATTAGTGCTTCACTGAAAGGTTTCCAGGCTTAGACTGATGAGCAGTGGTTCAAGTGGATAATTTTAAAATGTTTTCTGACACTCATGTCCTTCAGACTCATTAATTGCTTGATCAATGTGCTCTGTAAATATTGGAGGCAGTGTTGGTGGTATTCAGGCTAATTTTGATGTGAATAATGGACTTTCTGGGTTAGACGTAACCAACATTTACCATTACTCCTAGCAAAATTGGAGGGGAAGTAAAGTTCCTAGTTCTCAGAGATTTGCATTTAAATGTCAAAAATACCCTTGACAACACTAATTATCATCCTACATTATTGTGGTGTCAATCCAGGTTACGGAATTTTGTGTGTTTGAAGTGGTTGAATTGAGAGCAAAACCTATATCCTCAGGTTCTTAAAATTTATCACTGACTTGAGAAGACAACCTTAAGCAAGAACTTCAGTTACACAGTAGGTAAACTTGAGGAAACAAACAGCTTAAAGGGTGGGAGAAAACATTTATGTCATTCCTGATTTTTTAACTTGCCTCATTTTGTCAGCTGCTGTTAAACAGATCATGGTGCCCTTTGTTGCTCAATTACTAAAAAAAAATCACTAGGGGCCAAATGCATGGACTCTTCCATAGGTGATATTATAATCATAACAGGTCTAGAGAACTCCTCAACAGTTGAAGAATGACTAAAGTTTCTCATCCCAGGGACTTTGAAGTGAATTGGTTTATATTTACACCTGAGATAAATGGAGAAAGGGGGATTATATGGTAAGAGGTCTTCTTTTATTATTCCAGTAGTGTGCTCAAAAGCCTGGTATTCCTGGCATAGGAAGAGGGGAGAGACAGCTGAAGAAAGCAGCTGCTGATCACAGATGCCAACCATTTTCTGGTCAGCAGATCTGGATTTCTTTGTTTAAAATGTATGTCATGAAGCATCTTCCATTCAGACATTACCTCTGATAGTGATTCCTGGTGATTAATTTGAGCAGCTTCTTAAATGTAGATAGCAAAGCTGTTGGGTTTGACTGAAAAGAATACAAATTTTGTCTTCTGTGACCCTGAAAGGACAAGATCCTATTATCTGATAGATCCTTCATGATGCATTCTTTATGATCAAATAATGAAAAGAGTATGCAATATTATCATTATAAAAATTGGAGAACCTTACTGATATAACTCCATGCAGAATATCCTTCATTCATAACAGTTCCCCTTTCCTTGCATAACTATGCTTCAATGTTCCTGGTTTCCATAAAAATCCCAAACCCCAAAGCCATTCCAAAAATCCCCAGAAAAAAAAACCCATATGTACATTTTCCTGATTGCTATTGTAATCATTTCACTGAATTTAAAATTAAGTCAGAAGTGTCTCTGTGAGACAAGTGCACTGAAAACAGCCTTGAATTTTACAGGACAGCTTTTGCACCTTTGGACAACATAGGGACTAGAAATGGAAGATGAGCTTTTTAAAAAGCTCATGTTGAACTGCAAAGTAAAATTTTGGGAAGTTAAACCATCCTGGAAGTGCATGGGATTATATAGAAAGAACCCCATGCACTGATAATCAAGTTTTATTAAGGGAACTCCTGTTAGATTCTCAAAGAAAAAAAGAAGAAGATACTAAGTGGGAGCTGCTTTTCTAACAGGACAGAAGAGCAGAGTCACAATATCTTTAAGTCTTCTAAGAGATTTGTTGGCCTCTAGTTGTTTTTAGAATGTTTAATACCTCAAAAAAGGACCTTACTCCTAAGAACCCAAAAGAAAAGTGTTTTCATAACAAAACCTTAGTAAAATGCATAAAATATAGATGTTATGATGATAAGTTCTCAATAGCGGGATGTTATTCCACAAGAATATTTATGTAATACTAGAAACAGCTTTATCTTTTCCTCAAATCCGTGTTTCCTGGCATTCTTCTTGATGGGGGCATTCTTTTGGTTAAGGGAAGGCTTCTGATTTCTTTTTGTTAAGCTTTTTCCTATTTGATACACTACAAATTGAATAGTGCATTATTTGCCTAAACTGTGTGTTTTACCATCTACATGACAAATACCCATTTGTAGTTTGTATAAGATAGGCATTCTACCAAAGACCTTTTTAATTTTCATATCCTTCTGCAGTAACTGTTTTTAGGCAACTTCTAACCTTTGCAATCCCATTCTGATTGTAACTGCAATGTGGTCAAGATAGTCCAGTCAGAGAAATAACAGGAATTTATCACCAACCACATCCAGTCTTGTGAGGATAATAGAAAAACTCCATTCATAGAGGACTTTACCTTTTTTATTATTTTGTGTACCTGATTAATTTTGTCATTATCAGTGACATGTCTGTCCAAATGAAACATAAAAGTAATTATCATACAGAGAGTGTCTCCATGTTAGGGATATTTGCAACCCCAATATGAATGTGCTAAAGTAAGAAGCAGCATTGAAACAGTTACTTTGGCAGTTGTAAATAAAATACTTAGTTACCAGCAGTCCCTTTCATTAAAGACAGAAATGTTAAAAACAGAAAGGAAAATTGCTAGAAAGGAGACTGTTTTAATAAAATTTGCTTACTGGTATTTATGAAGTATGGTTCTATAAGATATTGGGACACTGCAACTGGCTTTTGAACATCCATACAATGAGTTGTCAAGATTAAATATGTACACTAGTGTCACAGTTTAAGCCCAGCCGTAAATCTGCCACGGTGTCTTTAGCTCACCCCCCACCCCTTCCTCACCCAGCTCCCAGAGGGGTGGGGAGGAGAACTGAAAGAATGTAACTCCCACAGGCTGAGATAAGAACAGTCCAGTAACCAAGGTATAACACATATCACTACTGCTACCACCAATTATAATAATGGTAATAATAAGGGAAATAAAAAAGGAAGAGAATATAACTGCTCACCACCCACTGACCGATACCCAGCCTGACCGAGCAGTGATTTAATCCTTCTGGGTGACTGCCCCCAGTTTATACACTGGGCATGATGTGCTGTGGTATGGAATACCTCTTTGGTCAGTCTGGGTCAGGTGTCCTGCCTTTACTTCTCCCAGCTTCCCCTCCTCCCTGGCAGAGCATGAGGCTCAGAAAATCCTCGGTCAGACTAAACATTACTAAGCAGTAGCTAAAAAAATCAGTGTTATCAGCGCTGCTCCCAGGCTGAAAGTCAAAACCACAGTACTACACCAGTTATTAAGGAGGAGAAAAATGGCTGCTATCGCTGAACCCAGGACAATTAGTTAACTGTATGGTCTGCTTGACATTTAGAGAGGATATTTTTGTGTTCTCTGTAACACAGAGGTTCCTCTTTAAGAGTAAAAATGAACTCAAATTAGCTTATGCTTAGCTCTACTGCCATAACTAGATTGTCACCAGTGCATGAGCTGGCTAAATGAAAGATAATGTGTAAAATTGTAAACATTTTTTTTCTGTGATTTTTTTTCTTTAAAATAGCTTGAAGAATTAAGGTCTGTGTTAAATGTGTACTAAAAGAAAGATGCCACTTAATAAAGTGGTAAAACAAAGGAGAACAAAGCAAGTCCTCATAGTCTTTGAATCTCTGTTGGGCTGATTTATCAGCAGATATTGTATATCTGTTCCTTTATGTTTGTTTTTTAATTGTACATTAGCTGGTCTTTGTATTCTTACTCTTTCCATATTTCTGTTTAAACCTTCTTCAGTAACTCTGTGTCATAAATCCTCCC
Organism: Psilopsiagon aurifrons; assembly: GCA_025447955.1. Taxonomy (NCBI): domain Eukaryota; kingdom Metazoa; phylum Chordata; class Aves; order Psittaciformes; family Psittacidae; genus Psilopsiagon; species Psilopsiagon aurifrons. The sequence goes on along the minus strand of JAOEHY010015583.1, from coordinate 31,831 downwards.
TCAAATGAGGAGGGCTAAACACAGCTTGGAAGAGAGAGTGTAGAAATCCTTCCAATCGGCATGTCAAGATCAACGTAAAATAATGAATAATGTGACTAGTCATTTGTGTGCCTTTTCGGCACTCTGCATTTTGCAGTCTTTATTGCATACCCTGTACTCTTTGCATACATTCTTTACTGTACACTCTATTCAGTAGTTTGCTGAATAGAGTTCACTTTAAGTTCATGCTTACGCCAAAGCCACACTTGTTGTGGGGTGCATAAAGGAAGAAATAGATAAGCCAGGTATCATTTTGGTCATAAATGGCCCGAGGCTTGAAGCACCTGGCAATCATCTTCATATAATGAATTTGTTTCCCATGAATTTCCATCTTCCTTCTGCACAGAGAGATTCCTCATGACAGAAGCCTTGCATCCTGTTTTCATTAAGTGTCAGTCATCTCAGCTGCTGGATTACAAAGTCATAGGGCCAAAGAACTGCTCTCCAAAGAGGGGAAATTGAAATATATCTTTGTAGCTAGAATTTGGACTCTTGATAGGTATGATATTCGGCTTGATAAATACTTAAGAATGTAATTCAAATAGCTTTACTTGAAAGGCAGAATAAATTTACATCGATACAATGGCTGAGATAGCTGTTGTTACACTGTATATCTGTATAATTAGTTTAATTGTAACTATGCTATAGTTACATTAATTAAATTTTAACCTTGATATTTTATCATGTTAACTGAGCATTAGTATGCACTGAATTGAGTCTGTAGTTAAGAGTATAATAGAATGTCTAACTGCTCTTACAATTTGTGCATTTATATTTCATTTTGACTAATTAAAATAGAATTTATCTTTTTAGAGAAGCCATTGTAAGAACTGTATATATTACTGCCTTTATTTTAGCTGCATTCATATACTACAGAAAAACCACACAAAGGTGAAGCAAAATATATAGTGGAGTCAATTTTTCTATAAGCAACCATAAGGCTGATATTGAGAGTATTGTCTCTGTAAACTTGAAACTGAGGTGTACTGTTGAAGATCAGCCCACATCTACCTACAATCTATGTTGCTGGTAACCACTGTAACAATAAAAACCAAATCTATCTCTGTAATAACCAGTCTATCCTTCTGGAAACTACAAGTCCAGTTCATGGGGGAGAGGGCAACAGCTTTTGTCCAAGATCATTCTCACTCTGTCCAGTATTTTGGTTTCTTTTCAGTGCTACCAAAGACTTTCTGACAGGAGTGCCTCATGCCTCCTAAATGTAGCTTTCAGGGCTGAAATCAGATTTCAAGGGTTTCTTTCAGTGCATAAAAGAAATGGATTAATGTAAAAAGCTTTAAAATGATCAGTGGAGGAACAACTTTGAATCAGAAATTTTATTCACTCAAGGTTTAGTTTATTATCCACAGTATCTTGCAAGTCTGGAAGGTTTCTTTCATTGATAGTACAAAGTTCTGTAAGATGAACACACCAAACTTAATGGAATCTTCCAGTATTATTTGCAGCAAAGTATCTCACTGTATAAATAGAGACCAAAGCACTTAAAAAGGGATGGAATACAATATCTTCCATGCTTCAAGTGCAAGACTGCTATTTTTTTTTTTTTGAGGTTGCCGTACATTTTATTGACCTTTTCTGAAAGAGTACTAGAAATGTAATTTCGCAACTTTAATATTTTGGTCAATATATGAAGTTTCATGGACATGCTCTGTTGGTTTCCTCTGTTGCAGCTGCTTCATCTTAAAGGAAAAAATAAATAACAATTAGAAGTAGTGACTGAGCATAACAATGTAGTCTAAAAGTGAAGTCATCACTAGGAAGGAGAAAACTTGTGTTCCATGTTAGATCTATGTCTTAACTTTATGAAGGGGTATGAAACCAAAGTTACTAACACAATTACTAACACAATTTGAAGACAACATTTACTCAGTATTTTTATACTATGGACAAAAGGCTGAGAGAGATTGGAATATCTATTTATTTCACAGAATGGTTAAGGTTGGGACTACCTTAACCTAGAGGTCCTCTAGTCCAGTGTCACTAAGCAAGCAGTATCACCTAGAGTACCTTGCTCAGGATTATTTCCAGACAGCTCTTGTGGAGCCTCCCTCCCTGGAGAAAGTCAACTTCTCTGGGCAACCTATTATAACATTCAGGAATCCTCATAATAAAGAAGCTCTTTCTCATGTTCAGGTTGAACTTCTTGTGCTTTAGTTTATGCCTGTCGCTTCTTTTCTTATTGCCTGGCACCTCCGAGAAAAGTCTGTCCCTATCTCCTTGACAGCCTCCCTCAGATGTGTATATACATTGTTCTTTCTCTGTTTATAAAACAAGCCGGTATGCCCTGTTTTTCATATGAATGACTTAATGAGAAATGCAAGCATGATAATAAAAGTGCAAAACCAAAAATCTTTTTCTCTAGCTTGAGAAAAAAAAATCACCATTTGGCTGCATGCTAATCTATATTTCAGAAAATATTGAACCTTCTATATTTCCAATTTGATCCTGATAACATCACATATGAATGTGTTTGTTGAGGGTGAAGAGGATTATAATTGGTTTAATGAGTGGCATCAGAATTTTTTTAAAAAGAGAAAACATTTACAGTATATCATTAGAGAAAAGCATTTGCAGGATATCATTTAGTGAAAAGTCTTTCTGGTATCATGCCATCACTACTTGAAATGTTCATTTAGACCTGTGAAAATGAAATCTGAAAAATTAACTGAATTTCAAGGAAAATTAGTTTCCAGAGATGAGGGCAGTTTTTTGTTGTAAGGTATGTAATATTATTAAAAATTAAGCCATGTTTTTTCTTTCATCTATTCCTTCAGTATTTAGAAAAACCTTAGGGCCTGGATAAGCAAAACTAAAGGATAATCTCCAGCTTTTTGATTTTGAAATCTGCTCAGTGATATTGCTGAGAAGAATAGGCATTGTATTGCACATACCAAAAATGTCCAGAATCCTCCTATGTTTTGCTTTTTTTTGTTTGGTTTGGTTTTGGTTTTGGGTGTTTTTTTGGGTTTTGTTTATTTGTTTGTTTTTGTTGTTTTTATTTTCTTTATTTTGATCAGAGTTTTTTTTCTGCTTTGACAGAAACAGAGATGGAAAAAAATAAGTCCATAAGTTCTTTAGTGAATGCATTAGAATCTCTCTATTAATGGGAACTCTTTAAGTGTTCAAGGTCAGCAGTAATAGATGGAGTTGTAAGATAAGGACCAAATTGAGGAAGAATATTAAACGATCTATTCTCATTGTACTCTTCCTTTTTGAAGCTAAAGGTCATTGAGTTGGATATTGTTCATCTAAGGCTGTGTGCCCTACTGAAGGCACAACACTAAAGTTGTATTGGTACAACTAGGACTGGAGACACAGCACTTTCATTTCCTGGCTAATATAGTTCTAGCTAAAGAACATTAGATGTCTGTTATTTTTTGCAGCCACGCATACTTATCTTTTATTCTTCATGGTATGGACTCATTCCAGACTAAGCATTTCTATTTTGCAACCGGGCTGGCTACAAGCTTCATGCTGAGTAAATGTCCCTGAAATTACCCCTGAGTGTGATTTGTTCTCTTGTGACTGGAGCTGGCATACCACCAAGAGGCCGGTTTCTTGTTCCTCCAAAGACAGCAGCTTCAGTAAAAGGAAACCTTGATATTATGCCTGAATATTCCTAGCAAAACAAACTTCAGACACATCTCTCTGTGCATACAGCAGAATCTAGATAGCATTTCACTGTGAATAGTGTTTCACTATGTTAGTGTTTATTAAATAAGGAATCCACTGCTTCTGACAAGTTATGCAAAAAGAATGACATTAATAAATCCATATTTTATGGTGAAGATAATCTTAAAAAATCAGTTTGATTTCATTTATGTGTGGCTGGAGACTGAGTTGGTAAAATTCTATATATACATTATTTCAAACAGCCGGTTAGCGGACATAAATTACTGAGAAAGTACACTTTGTTAACCCTTTTCCCCTAGCACCCATTATTGTTTTTGTTAAGTCTTTGTCTAGAGAGATGTCTACAGGCAGTAAACTTCCTTGGCACCACTCAAACCTACAAAAATACTAAAATCTTATACCTTTGCCATTAAGAACAGAGGACAAGTCTAATTTGCCCCCAGCAGCATTCATCATAATCATAACTTATCTTTTGATAGCATTAAAATATATTTTGATGCTGTGGTTGATTATGTAAAGGCAGAATTTGTGTTTTCTTTTTCTCTCCAGTCTCCTGAACCTTGTTAACAGGAGATACATATTTATATTTCCACTGGTACTGCTATTTGTACATCCTACACTTAGTATATTTACTTTGTGTCTAAATGATTAATCGTATTTTTATTTCTCTTAACCGGAAACATAGAAAACCACTAAGAGGAAAACCATTCTGTTACCCAGAAACTTTTACAACTCTTTTTCTTTCAAATCTCAGATTTTTTATTAAGTATCTCAATTTTGACAGGTCTTTTCTGTACATGGAAATCAGCATCATTGAATGTGGAATTAGATGTTGGAATAAATAGGATAGATTAGTGTCATTATGGGTAATGAGACACCCTTGCAATCAAGATTGCTTCTCAGCAATGAATGTAATTTCAAGCAATGCTGTACAGACACAAAGTGATGGTCAAAGTCACTTAAATCAGGATCATTTTTTACTTTTCCTTGTATTGTCTTTTAATGTACGAGACTTTAATATTCTGCATTTTGTTTTACTCTTGTTGGTCAGAGAATGCATGCATTCATGTGTGTGTGCACAGACACAAATAATGCACAGCAACGTTTCCTTCTCTCTCAACTCTTATCCCTTCATTACTGAACGTGATGCAGGCAGTATAGTTTTGAAATGTCTCCTCAGAGCAGGGTCTACCAAAGAGGTAAGGGAGGAAAACTTGGTAAGAATTAATTCTCACAGATCTGTCTTTTGTGATGATCTGTTCACCTTCATACAAATACTGTTAGAATAGTGACACATGGGTGGCAGTGCTAAACTGGGAGAGACAAAAAGCATGCACTGTGTGTTTGGGGTGCTATGGTAAGTAATCACTGTGAAGAGTTTCAAACTCCTTCACCTCTGGAGTTTGAGGGCAAGTGGTTTTGTTTGGGAGACTCTCTAATCCCAAGGTTGAAACCCAGAGCTGTGTGTTTTTTAAACAACATTCAAGTTTTTGCTTTTTCTTTAAACAGGTCTGAAATGGATATATTGTCTGCCAGCTCTGAAGGCATTCTCACTGGCTATTGTCCGCAGCAAGATGCCTTGGATGAACTTTTAACGGGTTGGGAACATCTTTATTATTACTGCACACTGCGTGGAATTCCTAAACATGATATCCATAAGGTACTTTCCCAGAACAGATTTTCAGGGGGAGCTGAAGCCAGTTTGAGCTGTGGAGTTTATAAAATAATTATACTTTTATTTACATGAAGGAATATCTAATATTTCAACTTGGCAGCTTTCGTAATAAGATTTTTCATTGCTACTACTTTATTTAAATGATAGGATTTTTTTTCCCTGCCTGTTATGCCAGGTTCAAAACACAGTAATGTCACTGAGGATAGTAAAACAACAGTAATGCAAATGCTATATCAACTCCAAAGGAGTTTGTGAATGCTTCAGCACCTTCATTATCACACTTGGAGAACTGGGAGGGAACACCACAGGTTTAAATCATGCTTCTTCAGAGATGGGATTTAACTGTGAAGGAATTGAAAATTGTTGTCTGATTATATAAATACACCAAACATCTGAGTACTGAGGGAGCATCTGTCAACACACTACTAGTAAATGTCTTAAACATCACAAGATGCTGACTGCCTCCAAACCACCTGCTAGAACCAGTCACTAAAATATTCCAGCTACCATAGAATGCCTGGGGTTGTCCAAGGAGAAGAGGCCAAATCCATGTCAGAAAATGCTTTAAGAGCTTGCTAGCACAGATGATGACAATATCTGGGGATGTCACTGAAAGGTTTTGAATTTACAGATACAGATGTAGCTGTGCTGACTAGCAAATAGTGTTCTTTTTCTGTAATGAGGCAATCAGCCAGCCAATTCCAAAGTTTCAGTACCAAATGGTTATAGTGTAAAATATGGGGCTTTTCTGTCTCTGCAGATGAAGATTTCTCATCTGATCTGGACTTGAGCAGCTCAGTCTGTTGTGCTTAATTGCATCTGTATTAACATGGGAATACCAGAGTGTGATATGAAAACAGTATCTGTCATTCCTGCTGTCTAATTAAGTTCCATGCAGAGCTCTATGGCTCTAGGATTGTTGTCATAACCTCCAGAATGCCGCCTGTGGCCTTCCTTTTCCTTTTTCCAGAAGCAAAACTGCATGTGACTGAAATGCCTGGTTTTAATACCTATCTAGCATTTTCCTGGCTATTGCCTCAGGGTCCACTAAGTGGTTTACAGACAGTTGCTTGTCTGTATTTGAGAGGGCCACCTTCTGATTCTTTGCAGCTTTATTTCCTCAGCAGCTAAGTGCTGTTCCAGAAAAAGGTATGATTCCTGCAATAGGACATTGAGTATTCAGAGATTACTGCCATCATGCCCCAATAATAGCACCAGAACAGGCAGCATTTTGAATTTTTCGTGTGTTAAGCTGATCATTTATGTGTTTCTGGATGATAGGCTGGGGAGAAATGAAAATTCTTACCAGTCTTTGCCCCTCCTCTTGGGCAGTGTCCTTCCTGGCTGAATTTTTGCCTGACTGAACAGTATATTTCTTGCAGGCTGCTTAGAAAACATCATACTGTCTCTTGCTTAGTTGTTTGCTCTTTGTAACTCATCCGTGATAGCAAAGTACTGAAAGCTTGAGTATGTTTCCCTTGCTCTAAAAGATATATATTAAAGGATAATTGGTATTGCATTAAATCCTTCTACTCTGATTACCTGTTTTCTCCATGAACTGATGGCTTGTCTCTAACAGCTGGGCTAAAAGCTTATCATGACTATCACCTGTCATAGCTCTGTAATAGACACAAAGGTGGCAACACTTCTTCTAGAGCTTTCTAATCATTCAAAAGGATGCTGTTAAGTACCTAAGTATCTCATAGGTGTTATTGAATGCTTTTGGTTTTACGTGTAATTTAAAATAGGAATCAAAATTTGATTGCTTAATTATGCTCTTAAAGCATTCTAAACATGATTTTTAAGCTTTTATTTGGTCTTTTTTTCATTATCGTTGCAAAAGACAGTATATTCTTGTAATGCATATGTCCAAATGGTACACCATGTATTATAAAAGAAGCAGTTTCTAAGGCACCCTAGGAATGGAAATTTCAGAAGTACCTGAATGACAGAAGTACACAGTTATAATTAAGTTTTGTAGGAGTCACATAACTTGCATACTTTGGGTCATATACATACAGTGCTACTGCCAGCAAGCTCACGCCAGACTATAAACTAAGCATATTCACCATCTCTGAATAAGCAGATAAATCCAGGCAGATGGTGATCCTCTGAGAGATATGAAGTGGGAATGAGATTATGATGTAGGCTAAAGACTTTCCCACAGTTAAAATAATTGCCTCAGCCTTGATGGAACTTACTTTTATAACTGACTTGAATTTGTCATGAAGGGTGTCTTTGAGTGAGAGACGAGTAAATTTTTTACGAGTAGGGCATTTATTGCTGTGCTGCCTTTCTGACTCCTTGAGCTGCATACTCTTGGCTGTTGTTTTATTTTAGTACTCATAGCAGTGAGGAAAAGCTGTTCAGGTGGCACTGGCAGACACTTTCTTATTGGTAATACCTCATCTGCATGCAACTGGAGACAGTAGCTTTGAGAAGTGTGAACTGATCTATGCATTACAGTGGACTCTTAATGGTTTAATCTTACACTCTCTGCAAGCCCTGTCAACACCAGGTAGTAGAGGAGAATGTGTTTGTGTGTTTGTGTGCACATGAATCCTGCTGTCATAACTTGATTTGAAACTCCTTCAAGTTAACTAGTCTCCAAGCAGCAACTGTTTTGAAGGATCAGGAGCAGGATTCAGAGATATGCAGAACCTTAAGAATGGAGAGAGATCTGTAGTGTGCTTACAGACCTAGATTTCAAATGAAAAGTGCCCCATGCATCACTAAGCTTTTCTCAGGTGCCTGGGAAGTTTTCCAGATTGCAGCAAGCATGACCATGCCAGCAGATTTCTGTGCTGTGCCTGCAGGCTCTCCCTCTGCATGTGCACATGTAAATGAACACTACTGCAAATGCTGTCTCCTGTCTGTATTTGGTGAGGAGTCACAAAGGTAAACTGGCTTCCAATAGTTTATCTGTAGATGACATGAGAATAGCATGCTTTCTGAAATATCTGGCATGCATGAAATCCATTTCAAATGCAGAAGTATTTAGGAATAATTGGTGTACATAAGAGCTTCCGCTTTATGTTCAGAACCAGCTATTCTCTGGACAATTAGTAAGCAGCTACTGCCATGGCAGTTCTCTAAACCGTTTAGGGAACAGTTCCTCAAGTAGTGTGGTAATTCACATATGAGTTCTGCCTCAAGTGGATCATATTGATTCTGTGTTATTTAGAGATAAGTTATGTTACTGTGGTGCACTGAGAGAAGATAAATATTAATATTATTGATTATCCTGCACCTAAGATGATCTAGGTTTAGGTTTAGACTATTTTTTACAGGCAGCCTTCTGTGCCTCATTTTCACATTTGTGATATAGAGACCGTTCTTTCAGTTATCTTAATTTTTTGTCTGCATATATTGCAGAGCAGACTTTGTTGCCATATGCTTGCAATCAGGGCATCAAAGGGCTCCTGCAAATAGTATTTAGCTACTCTGGTTTACCTTCATCAAAAACTGAAATGCAACTATCTCAGAGGAAAATAAATGTGCTTGTCAGTGGGCATTTCCAACTGTGGTATTGCTGTCAAGTGCTGAACAGCTGCTGTGTTTCAACCCAGAGATGGCTGGTGCCTGGAGAAAGTGTGCGTTTTAGTTGCCTATAAAGAAAATAAGGCCTGGGTATGTTTTGGAATAGCATCGGTATGGAAATCTAAGCTATTCTTTCATTCCCTCTTGCTTATGGTAAGTCATTCAAGCCTGCCTCTGAACATTTGCTAGGTGATTGTTAATGCAAACATGCACACACACATATATTCTACAGAGTAGGTTTTGATGTGGAAAGAAACATACATTCCCTTTAGTTTTTATTAAGTTGGAAAGAATGCAGGTTACTTACAGGATGCATTGTTCCTTAAAGTTATCTATTGAAGCACTAACTTCAAGGATCAAATCCTTTGCTAGACAGATTCATCATCGGCAGGAGTTAAGTGCCTGACATAAAGTTGAGTGCACTTAATGTTCCAAAACAGTAATTAACTGAATGGGAAAGGAGGAGAAAAATGGATCATTTGCTATCATTATTAAGCTTCGTGTAATGTGCAGTTTTACTTTGTTTCCTAAACCCGTTCTGAAAGTATTTTTTTTCCTGCAAAACTGTTAAAGTCAAGCTTTTGGTCTATTTAGATGTAGTAATATAACATCATCGTCTTAATTCTTATATTTATTTCTTTAATAGATCATGTTTCAGTATCTCAATGTATTTCAAAAGACAGCATACAGCTTCCTAAAAATATGAAATATTAATGCATTAAATGACATTTATGACTTTAATTGCATTAAAACTTGTTTGCAACACAAGTTTCATCAGGGCTTTCATCTTAAAACAAGCTTCAGCGGGCCTTCCAAGGCAACTTCTTGGATTGCTGGTATGGATTTCTCTTTAACTCTTCAAGAATATTTTTGTGCTGATTCTGGAATCTTATTGACTTCCTTACAGGATGCGTTCTATAGCTGCTGGAAATTTGTATTTGTAAATTCATTTATTCTTTTCATGCTTGCTTATTTTAGCAACCATCCTAGCAATTAGTGTGTGCAGTTTTATAACACTGAGGGCTAAAAGGCTGGTTTTGCCTAAAAGTTTGACCATAAATATACACTTTCCTAAAGCAAGAAATCTACCAATTCTGAGTTTACTCAGAAGCAGAATGAATACTGCTTGGTGTGGAATTCATGAATGGCTTATTTAGGAAAATCATACTACACTTTGTTCACTTACTCAGAACCTGACACTTTGCACAATTATTTTGGAAGTCTATCATTATTTTTCAGATTATTTTAGAGTTCATCCCATGTTCATTATCATTTGTACTAGGTATGATACACTTTTTCAGTATTAGGTCAGATTTGCTCTGTGATTTGGTTTGGCTTGTTCGAAGTAAAAGTCAGAAGATGTCATACAATGAATTTTGTCAGGAATGATACAAAAATAATGCGATGATAGATGCAGCCTTTCAAGTCAGGATAGACCTGCTTCTGCATTTCTAGTCTTCTAACAGATTGAATCTTTGGTAACTCTAAGTTTTTCTGGAAGACACACTGTAAATTCTCTGTACCACTTAATTTCTTACTTGAATATTAATGGTAATTTTCAAAGAGAGTAGAAAATCATCAGCATTAGTGAATACGAAGTTGCTATCACTCACTGCTTTTCAATGAGATGGATGTGACTTAATTCCCTGGTGGATAAAGGACACCATCCCTACTTTAACCTTTACTCCTACAGATATTAACGTGTAAAAATTCAAGTTACCTTACTGCCTCTTCTAGAATGAATGCAGTCTTTGGAAACACACAGTCTTTGATGATTTGGGTTAGATTTTGCAGGTTGAAGGGCTCATTCCAATGCCTATTCCAAAGCTAGGGGAACAAGTCCAGATTAATTTTGGGAAAAAGAACTTTTGCTGACGATGTTAGAACTGCAGAGAGAAAAGTAAACAATTTTAAGGAATACTGGAAAATAGGAAAATTCTTATCTGGTAGAAGAAAAGTTGGTTATAATCTGGAGGGGGGGGGGGTAGCAGAGGGGAGGAAGGAAAGAGTTTAAATAAATTATTACAGCCATGACTAGATGTAAAACATCTTTAAGGTTCAAGTGCATAGAAGTATGCCTTTTCATTTGGCCTCAGTGTTGCTAACTCACTAAATAAATTAATATATCTCTTCTCTCTTCACTGCTGAAAGTAATTGAAACCAGACATAGAGCAGCATGCTGAATATGAGAAGGAGGGAAAGAAGGTGCTTGTGTATATATCTCACATTCACTAAAGGAAGAAAACCATTAGAACTGTAAATCTCTTGCATAAATGTGTATCTATTTGAAGATTTGTCAAAGCTCAATTCTGAATCTTATTTAAAGTAGTTTAAGAGGATTTCATTTTTACTTTATAGTGTACTATGATACAAACCACAAGATACCACTGGGTATACAGATAAATGAAGTTATAATAGAGATGTGCAGGCTCCTCAACAATGCACCTCATATACAATATTTGTAATTTCATTTTGCCGATTGTTTTGTTGTTGTTTAGATTGGATTAATGAAGGTGAGTCTGTTATTACTGGCAATCTATGTGATAGACATTAAAGAAAAGAGAAGAAGGTTGGAAGTGATCTCTTGAAGAAGAATGAGCTCTATAGTTTGCACTCCATATCACAGTTTCAGGTGTGATATGTAGTTCTTTTTTCCTTATTGTTTAATAACACTTCAAGCCTGTTATAGCTCACAATATGCGTTAAATTTGGTGTACAGAATAGATGACACATTTTTTCACTTTCTGGTCTTAATTTTTTTACAAGCTTTTCTGTGCAATTCTCTGCATATTGTTGGTGGATCTGTCGAACGATAATCCTGTTGTCACTAACATGCATGCTTTCCCAATGGCAGTAAAGGCAAGTCAGTCTAGTAGAGTAGATAAGCCGCCTCCGATATGCTTTAGAGTTGTTCACTTTACAGGCTATTTTGGTTTGAAAGTTACATCTTAGAATAAAGCTTAGATGCTTGAGCATTTCTAAAGCCACAGAGTATTTGAACCTGCAGAACTTTTACTGGTATACGGCAATAGTGTCTAAATGAAAGTAAGCCACTGTGAATTAACTATGAAAGAGAAGAAAACTTGAACTTTTCGATTCAAAATTACCTGCTTGTGGTTGTTGATTAAAATTAAAAAAACCCAAACCTCCCTGGATTGAATGTATTCAGAGCAATATTTATGAAATGTGCCTTTTGTCTAAAAACATGCATTACTGTCAGGTTATACATTAAGGTACACTGAACAAAGGTGACTATTAAAACTAGTGCTAGAATCCACACTAGTATACTGCAGATTCTTACCACTGCAGAATTGTACTTGCTTATACAGAGCCTGCTCACAGTGGTGTCTCTTATTTTTATATGTAGCACTGAAAAATCTTGCAAAAGGGTCACAAATATCTTGATCACTTCCTAAGGATTTTGCATAAAACTGTCTTATTAAAAATCTTTTGCTCATAGCAGTTTATTTGGAATGGATACTGAACATTAATTCACAATACTGTTTATTGATTTTCCTTTTTATTGGATTTTCTGAATTAACTGGAGACTGTCTGTCTGATCTGACTAATCCTTCCAGTCCTTCCTTGCTTTTATCTGAAGGCAGCGCAGAGGGAGCAAAATGCACCATACTGCTGGGGGTGCTCTGGCAGTTCATCTCAGGCAACAGAGCACCATGTAACTACTCATTTTACAAGAATCTCCCAGCTGTAGTACATACCAGTTCAAGGTATAATGGCTGTATTACAAATCTGATCATCCCTTGGTGACACAGCCACCCAGCATCATGGCACTAAACACTGGCTGCTTTGCAGGTTGCATCTGGCAGTGGCAAGTAGAAAAGTCAGTGCTATGCCCCTTGTGTTTTTCCATGACGTCTCCCTGGATGGTCCAACAGCGATAGCTGTTAGAGGTGAAGCAAAGTTCTTGCTCTTTTAAAATTCACCAGTTTCTGAAAGGGCCTTGTACATTAGGCATATCTGACAGGTAAAGAAGAAAGAACATAGAGGACAGCATGACTTGTCTCCAGCTGTGCTGATGTGCTGGTGCTGGTTCAACTTACTCAGATTGCACATATGTTTTTAAGCTTGCAACCAAACTAGCTAGGGTCAGCTTAACTCTTCTCAGTTATTAGAAAAAAGTTTTAATTGAACCCTAAGTTACCTTTTTGTCTTTAACAAACTCTAAATCCTCGACCTTTCAGTCACTAAGACACTTGTTCAAATAAATACCAGAAAATGAGGAGAAATGAGGAACATTTTAGATCATTGACCCATCAACACAAAATGAACATAAACGAATGTTACAAGCAGTGATAAACTAAACTTTTCTATATAAGAAAATCCTTATTCTTTGTGGAGAGCTAAGGGGTCCAGGAGCAGCTTTTTCTGTGTGTCTGAAATTCAGAAGTAGTAGTAGGCAGCAAATAGGGGTAAATAACTGAGCAACACGTGCATTTGCCTAATATGCATTAACAGAATATTCTTTCTATCTAAGCACAAATGCTACCTAATTTGGCTCATCTTTACTAGCCTTTAAACTTCTAAAACACAGGTTGCAGAGGACCTTGTTAACAGGTTGCACCTTAATGCCCATGCTGACCAACTGGTGAGAACATACAGTGCTGGCACAAAGAGGAAGCTCTCCACTGCTTTGGCTTTAGTTGGTAAACCCCAAATACTTTTACTGGTGAGTAAAGGTCATACTGTGCCTATGATAAATGATTTACATTCATTTTTATTATATGTTGCTCTGAATAAAATCAGGTAGATTCCTGGTCAGTCAAGAAGTAATTGATACACTGATGTACAAGTGTTCTGCTGTATGAAAACTTATTTTATTCTCCAGCACTCGCAAAAATAAAATGTCTCTCCTTTTATTTATTCTTTTCTTTAAGATAGTTGGGCTAGCAGGGAAAATAAAAAAAGGCCCAATGCCCAAATGGGGATGTAATTTTTATTTAAGTTTTCCTTATGTACAAGAAGAGGAAAAAAAAAAAATCTAAAATATATTAATGCTTTATGTATTCTCTAGTTCGTATATTACATGATGAAAATATATATGAGTAATTCTGCTGGCTTCCTTAAGAAGAAGATTCTTCTTTTAATTAGCAATTTGGAGCTAGTGTTATTAGTGACTGACCCATCTTTCTCAGGATATTCATATTCCTCGCTATATCATGCTTCATGATTCATGGTTCTTACATTTTTGCTGGATTCACAAACCACACAATCAAACTAATACTTCTGAATGATATTAATTTGAATTATTTATCACATGTTGTTTTGGTGCTTGCATCCAACTCCTCATTTAGGCCTGAAACTGGCCTTTCTAGTTCAAACAATGCCTTTTGTAATGAATCTCAGGGAATTACAAAGCTTTGGGAACTGCATCATTATGACAGCACATTCTCTTTATTGTCATTGCCTGTTGTTTCACTAGAGAATATTGAATACCCATTTCTTGAGCCTTGGCTGTGAAACTATAAACTCATTCAAAAGTGAACAAACCTTTCAGAACTGTCAGAGGGAGGGAATCTTGCTTCCCAGAGCTGGAGGGGAAGCCAGTGCTTCCAGTAATAGATCTCAGGCCAAGTAGAACCAGATAAAACTGGTGTTATGGTGTTCATGTTTCAGAAGATCAGACACATTTTGCTGCTTCTAATTTCCTACAATTGCCTTGCTTCTGAGCTATTTACACTTTATGCTCAAACTGACCCTGGTTCAGTTAGTAAAAGGAGGAAAAAATCTTAAGTCAGTGCTATTTCCTGATCTTAGAAAATGCTTCAGCTGTTTTTTAATGTCTTTATGACAGCATGCTACTGCAAGTATCCATTTTCACTTACTTCTTGCTGCAGGGCACAGACTATTGCATATGTAATGACAAGGGGAAAGAAAAATACCTAAACATGTCAAATGCTTAAAAACATTTGGCTGGCTTTAGAAAGCTAGCAGAATTTGAAGCAGTTATTCAGTATTTTAAAAGTCTGTCTTTCTTTTCTTTGTCTGAAAGCAGACACCAATATAAACCACTGAATCTGCTTCTAGATTGAATCCAGGATCATAGCTATTAATTTGGGGAATAGAGTGAGTTGCTTTAGTTTTATTGCTTTTTGTTAGCTACCCACAAATAATAGGAAACTGAACTGAATTCTTTGCCACCTCTGCCATTGGTAGCTAATTACCAAAATCAGCCTCAAACTGGATGTTTCATTTCCTTTGTCTCTTGGGAAATTTGCTTTCAGTTTTTAGGTGTGATTTTTTCTGCAAATACATTGGTCAAAGGCTATACCACGCCAATAGGTGCTGACACCCCTCATAAAATTCCATAGTATAAAAAGCAACTAGAAGAGTTTCCTTCTCCCTAGTTTTGTAGTAACAGAGACTGGCTTTTGACAATTGGATAGCATTCCTCCTGCTTCCCTCCTGCTTCCAAGAATAGATTTAGTCAAAAGTTGATTTAGTGAGGACAGCAGGTTTAGATAGGAAAAGGAAAGGTAATTGTGGTAGCTGTACTTCTTTCTTCATGAAAACCATAGAATCATAGAATGGTTTGGGTTGGAAAAGACTTTAAGATCGTCTAGTTCCAACGTCCCTGCCATGGGCAGGGACACCTCCCACTAAACCATGTCACCGAAGGCTCTGTCCAGCCTGGCCTTGAACACTGCCAGGGATAGGGCATTCACCACTACTTTGGGCAACCTGTACCAGTGCCTCACCACCCTTATACTAAAAAACTTCTTCCTTGTATTCAACTGAACTTCCCTTGTTTAAGTTTGAACTCATTGCCCCTTGTCCTCTCACTACAGTCCCTGATGAAGAGTCCTTCCCCAGCATCCTTATAGGCCCCCTTCAGATACTGGAAGGCTGCTATGAGGTCTCCACACAGCCTTCTCTTCTCCAGGATGAACAGCCCCAAATTTTTAGTCTGTTTTCATTTGGGAGGTGCTCCAGTCCCCTGATCATCCTCATGGCCCTATCCCATCTGAGTGGGAGATTGGTTTGCTAGGTGGTTTACATTCGGCAGCACTGACTGGGTTGTTGTTTAATCCTGTGGATTCTCCCCACTGTCAGTGAGAGTTCCTCACAAAGGAACTCTGGGAGTAACTACTGAAGGATGTCAGATCCAAACATACTCTCCAGATCTTGCTATGGGATGGGCAGGACAAGCAGCTGGGAATTACAGCATTTCTCCACTTGTTTGTGCTCATGGCAGATGTTCATGTAGGGGAGAAAAAATCCCCCAAGAAAGTGAGGAAAAATACCTTCAAGTCTCTCCTATTAAAAAACCTACATATATGGTTAAACATGCATATATTTCTAAATAATATTATAACATAATTTATAAACATTATGTATATAAATTTCTTAAATAAAACTTACCTTCTATACATTTAGAAATTGAACTTATATGTGTTAAAGCAAAAAGCTAATCAAGTGTCTTTTAAGTGACCTCCTGAAAATGTAGCTTTTTAATAGAAAAATATATAATGTTATTGTGAGCTTTGCTAATACTTCAAGCTGGGCTGGAGCTGTGGTTATGTTTTTCCCGTGGTGCTGTATTGGTATTTAAATTTTTCCTGTAGGATGAGCCCAGCTCTGGGATGGATCCCTGCTCTAAACGCTACCTTTGGAAAACAATCCTGAAGGAAGTTCAGGATGGCTGTGCAGCTGTACTGACATCCCACAGGTAAGATCCTTATCTTGGCAGCCAGTGTATTCCTGTTCTATATTCACTTGCACTCAACTGGGAGCAAAAGTTCTGAAAGCATACTTATGCTGGTGTGAAATGCCTGGGTGAGAAGATATGTCTTGGTACTCTAAGTTAATTTCTTCTTCTTGTGAAAATTGAACGTGTGTAAATCCTAAATATTTTCTATGTTTAATTTTCAAGGATTTGAATGTGGCTCAAGGAAGCTGTGGGCACAGAAAAAAATGATGCAATGATTTCTTCCTTTTCTGTGTTCTTGCTATTCCATTTTGCGGTGTCTCTTGCTTGAACACCAGGTTATCCTTTTGCAGATGCCCACTTTAACAATCTTTACAGATGGTGGTGGGAGTGAAAAACCCTCACCTGATTGTGTTAAGGATTCTGTTATGCATCAGTGTATGAAAAGAGTATGCTATGGCATCCTATAGACACGTCTCATCTATTTCCTGTATGCAGTTGTAGAAATGGTAGGAGTGACCCCATTCTCTTAGACGAGACTATCTGTGTTATATATCTTTTCAGTTCTTTGGTACGGTCATTGGTGTATCAGTTCAATAGAGAAAACAGCAATTCTGTTTTGTAACATCTATAGTAAAATGGAATAAATTAAATGTTCCCTTGGGGAATATATGTCATACTTATAATTATATATCAAATGGTTTTAAATGAGAGAGAGATTATGAAAACATGCCCGAAGAGGAAAGAACTCATTAGTAAAACCAGCAATGTAACATTTTGGCCAAATGTATGAGCTAGTAAGTGTTTAGGGAATACAAGTTGCACATTATGAATTAAGTGATGTTCAGGAAATGGTGCTCAGTCCAGATCAAGAACACTTAGTTGTCAAAGACAAGTTAAACAGAAAAGGCCTGTGATCTCACTACCAATATGCTGTAAACAAACAAATAAAATCCATAAAATTGTTCATAATTACTCATTTAGCTCCACAAATGAATGACTTGAAGCAGTTATAAGTAGAGTGATAGTGTACACATTTAATTTCTAATTAATGAGACATTGTTGTGCGAGGGTGGAGGAAGGAGAAATGATTTTATACTATTGATATTATTTGCTGAAGGCCATTTGAGACTTGAGTTTTTTTAACAGCCACTTGCATAAATAAACGAATAAGTGAATATTCATGCATATAGCAAATAAGCACATAAGATATAGAGAGGGTTTCCTGTGTAAAAAAATGAAAAAAAAAACAGGTTTTAGTTTTTGGGATGTATTTACCTGATTTTCTGTGAAAAGGCTTCACTTTCGTTTGGAAAAGGGCAGGGGTGCGGGAGAGAGGCAGAAGTGAGGTCTTATTAGCTAACAATACAGGCCTAAATTAATGTTATTTTGGCACAGCTGGGGTGTGTTATGCCAAAGGGAGCATCAGCTGGGAAGTACATACAGGGAATTGCAGGAACAACAAATAACTTTGACTCCTCTTTGAGATGGTAGATATATCCTGACTGATGTCCTGCGTCTAAAGAAATGCTTATGAAGAACTGCTTATTCTATATAATACGTAGAATGGCAGCCAATCTGCCCTAAGCTTTGTAAGTCTAAGTTATTATTTATCATCTGCAGCAGTTGTATCTAACAGGATCCTGCTTTTTCTATTCAGCTGTATTTACATAAATTCTGTTTGGGTTGTAGCATTTTGCGTCTTCTTCTGGGATCAGACTAAGGGTAACTACTTTTTAAAGGTATGTTCTATGCAAGTGGCAAGCTAAGCAAGCGTACTTCATTCTTCTCCCTCTAGCTTTTGGCTCAGAATAACCATAAACAGATATTACAGGGAATAATAGAGTTCATGGCTCTCACACTCAGTTGTGTTTCTGAGACTGCTTATCACGTATTTCCCTGTGGTGGTAAAACCTTGTATTGTGGCCAGAATCTCCAATTAGCTCTGGACTAATACCATAAATTCCATTTCAGGCCTTTCTTATATCTGCCATGTGTTAACAACTTTTGGTATGTACTGAACAAGGATTACAATTTGGACTGTTGTTTTTAAAGTCAAAGGTTTCATGTTCCCGTTTTTGTAGCTGTACAGATTTCTTCCACTTTAATCAAAGCTAGGTATAAATAACATTGCTTGCTTTCACTATTATAATTTTTGGTTTTTGTTTGGGTTTTTTTTTTTTTCACTTTGTTTTGTAGTATGGAAGAGTGTGAAGCCCTCTGCACACGTCTTGCTATTATGGTCAATGGAAGTTTCAAGTGCCTTGGCTCTCCCCAGCACATTAAAAACAGGTATTGTATGTCAACATCAAACCTGCAGCTGCATTGACTTTAAGAGCTGGCTAGACACTTCAATAGTTCCAAGGCATAAATACTTATGAATGCAAAACACATATCTCTTTTTCTGCCATAAACAAGTTAAAAAAGAGCCAATTAGGATATCTTAGCAAGCTAAATTGACATATGGCGTTGCTAAAATTCTTTGTAGTCTGCACTGGTAATTGAAAAAGACAGATCTGTATTTAAAATGAAGAACTTCTGCACACAACCTGAGAAAATATGTTGTGAGCATTCAACATGTTGAGATGAAATACACTTTGGTTCCTTGAGCGGATTTCTTTTAACAGGAAGAAGAGATTTTAACAGGTCAGAAGCCAGTAAGACAAAGTACTTTGAACCATCTCTGTTTTCTATTGATTTCACTGGCAATTGCAGATATTTATGCTATGTTTTCTGCATCCTTTTCTGGTGTGCATGAACCTCTCTTCTCCTTGAACTCTGTTCATAAATTAATTTAATGTCTGTTAATGAGGATGCTTATTTAGAAGATGGGCTCAAACCATCATATAGGAAACAAGACCAGAAGCTGAGGGACAAGTTGCTGCAACTTATAGCTATAACACTTACATTCAGTAATAAGTAGAATTTTATGACACCCAGACAGTCAGCTGTGTAAAATTATACAGCTCATTTACAAGTAGTGATGCTTCACTGCTTTGTACTAGCTCAGCATTTAGCACACTTTAAGTGCAGACAATGTAAACAAGCTCTACAGAAATGTTTTGGAATTGCTGTCTGCCATGGTTATAGGACAGAAGTTATTTTGTGTCTCAGACAACTTCTTGTCCCTTCAGCCCACTTTTGGCTTCCTGTCCACCCCCTTGGGTAGAACTTCAGACCCTTGTTTTGCAGATGCATTAGGATGACAGGCCTGCTGATTCCCATTTACTTTAATAAGCTCTCTTCCAAGGGTTGTTTTTGTTTTTTTTTTTTTTTTTTTTATCAAGACAAACTTTCAGCTAGGGATCTTACAAACTGGATGGGAAAAAAAATAAATTGAAGTCTGCAGGTATATTTTAGATTGTTCTGTGTGATCATAGCTGTCTTTTCATGTTTGGATACATTTCAAGGCGTAGTTGCTTCAGTTTCTGGAGGCATGAGAAGTCAATCACTCTTCAACAGTTTCTGCTTCTTTTGTATCTAGCTTTTTGCCTTTGCCATCTTGTCTCTTATTCCCAAGGTTCGTAGCACAGAGTGGCCTGTTGTTCCACTCACTGGAGTGCTTTAGCTGATGTGCACACACCCTTTGTTCCTTTCTGTCCTGGTTACAGACACTTCTGCAGTAAGACACAGTTATCTGTAGAGAACAATGCAGACCATGGACACCTGAAACTGCTTTTCTAAGATGTACATGTCCCCTAATAAGGAAAAATGGTATTTCTTAGGCACACTTGAGTGCATAAAGTTAACTGGGATAAATGTGCGTCTCCCTTTTTTATGTTTCAGACCCTCTGGAGTGAGTATGCATCTCTGTCTTCTTAGTTTGAGCCTTGAGAGGAGAAAATCAGACATTCCAAATAGGCTACCTTCACACTTATCTTCCCAATGACTTTGCCAGTGTTTTGCCTTTCCTGATGTTTCCATTACCAGCATCTTTCCATCTACCTTCTTGGGAAGCAAGACATTGTAAGCATTCTCATAAGTATGCACCATACTCATAAAGATAGGATAGTTATTTCTCAATATGCTACAGTGTCTCTGTAGAAATACCTGTTTCAGATCACAGTAAGCAAATCAGTGTGCAAGAATAAGCCATATAGCATGCTGGAAATACCTTCCAGTTAATTCTGAAGGTATCAAGCCTTTCATAGATCAGCCATTCAAGAATCAATGCTGTATGAGCATCTCTCTTAAATTCTCCAAAGCAAGGTCATGCTAAAAATGTTTGGCAGTCATATTCATAGCATAGTTTTGTGTTCCTTGTCATGACAGTTCTTTAATGTAGGTCAATGACATTCATATGGGATAATATGTACACTGGATATCAATATTGCTGAGGCTTTCCATAGAAACTGTGTATCTGGTGCTGCACTAAGATTTTTAATTTAAGGCAGGACCAAAATCCCTTTACTCTTAAATTATTGATCGATTTGATCTCCAAATTTTCCACATTTATTGTTCAGGAATCTATTGATTTTTTGCTAAAACTTTAGAACCTTTTATTAGGAACAAATAGCTTTATCAAAAGATTTAATGGATTTAATTAAAATCATGCAGTTGTCTGAATTTGCTCTGTCTCTTGTTTCTGGGAGCAAAAGACATGGTATTTAGCACAGTCTTAAAACTTCATGTACACACAGCTGATGAGGTTATTTGTTTGTTGGTTCATTTTTTTTTATTAAGAATTAAGCATACAGTAAAGATGTTCCATGCTTTCTTTGGAAAAAATTGACAAGTGCTGGGTAGCATCCAAACACTGTTCCTGTTACTCCTGTTATTTTGTTGCTCACTTGAGTTTCTAAACTTCCCTTCAATATTTGCCAATACAGTACTCTAACATAAGCTCTAGGTTCACACAACTAATAAATAAAGTAATTCTTAGTAGGTTAAGAAACCCAGTACCTCTGTGTAATACATGTTCCAAGCTATTTTGAAGATGATTTCCAGATAACCCGCCATGTTTTTCTTGATGACTTCTGCATCTACATGAGATGCGAGAGGAGGAGAGAAGCAGAATTCTTTTACTTACTACTCCAAAGAAAACCATTGAAATAATTAAGCTTAAAATTATTTTATTATTTTAATTTTCTCACTTTCCACTCTACCTATGACCATCGTGAAAAATTTCCAGGACTTGAAAAAGTGTTGAGTTACTCTTTCCTTTCCATTTGCCTTTCCTCTCTATGATTTGATAGCCCTATCATTCTTGCTGTAATACAGAGAAAATCATTGTTTCTTTGAAAGTGAGAGACCATAAGGATTTCTAAATCACTATTAGGTAACTAATATCATCATAAGAATGCTATCCTTAGCAGCCATCTCCACTGATGCGGTCACTAGTCAGCTCTATTTTTCAGTGTTTTCCTACAATTAGCACTGTCTAGTGTATTTGTCCCTGGCACCACCTCACAGTAAAACCCCACCAACTTGCGCTTTGTTTAGCAAAACTGTTCCATGAAGCAATATGAGAAAAAGAATGCATAAGCAAAAATGACTTTGCTACATCAGATTTAATCTAAATTACTTGTAAGTTTTTTTTGATGATGCTTTTGTGTTCTATGCATGTGAATGAATTAAGCCAGTAATATGCATATTTGTAATAACAGGCAAGAATGGTACTAGAATAGATTAATGGTGGCCGTATTTGGAAATTATTGTGGGTTTTGTTAGTTTTTACACTTCTTTCTTTTTTTTTAAAAAAAATTCTCTTTTAAGCAGCTCTTGATATCCTCTAGTCTGTCTTCAATTTATTTCTACAAATCAAACTGAACAAATATTTTAAAATCAAGTGCAAATGATCTGATCTATCTTTGAAGACTGGAAGAAGAAAAGAAATTCAAACATTCTAGGAACACTTAAACCAAAGAAAACTTTCATATAGTGTTTATTTTTGATAGAATGAGCCCTGTATTGTTAGAACTAGCAGTAGGAACTTATTTTGACATTACATGTGATCTCATTGGCATGTGTTAAGATTATTTCTTTTTCTTCCTTTAAATGTAGCTACATACACTGAAAAGACATTATTTCTTCCCTGCCTGGCAATTCTGTCTGTCTTGATGGAGATCCTCAGAATTGCTTTATTTGCTTGTCCTTTGATACCATTCCAGCCTGTAAAGTCTAGATTATGATCACCTTTTTGATGGATCTGCGATGAAGGCTTAATATGTCTTCCTTGGGGCCCTGTTAAATTTGATTTTTTGCTGTAGTGAAAAGTTTCAAGGATTCAGCTTTCTCTATCACTAATGCTTTCAGCCTTTGGCAGATGTGGAAGACCATAATCTTGGACTGAATACAGCTTTGTCAGATGGTACAAAATTTTGCAATGAAGGTTCTGGGTGAGCTCCAGAGAGATGCTAATGTGAAACATTAAAGTTTCATAGGGATATAAAAAGTAACAAAGCTTCTAATGTGTGAGACTTGATTAATTTTCCAGCTCCTGTGTAAGTGTCTTACAAAATGCTCATCCAAAAATGCCTTCTTGCTGCAAATGTAGGTGTTTGGGTTTCAGCTCCCAATCTCCCAACTATTGAGCCCTGACTGTATTTATCGATGTATAAACAGATTTAAAGTGCTCTCACATGTTTCTCAGGAGAATAGTATGTGTTGGTCTTCTTTAGAAAGGTCTTTTGCTGCAGGTGCCAAATTTCTGAATAATGCCAAGAAAGGAGTTAGCTGGAAAGAATTAACTGTAGGGTAATTTCCAAAGAGTTTGCATCTTAGTTCTGGATATAGTTTGTATGAGATAGATGTGTTAGTAGCTGTGTCTGTTAAAATTTCGGAAGACTCCTGCCAACTGAGTCAATTGCTCAAAATTGTGAATGGATTGCATTTAAATGCTCTCTCCAGTATTCTCCATTATACTTAATGGTTTTTTAAAAATTCACAGAAGCATTTCCATGTTAGATAAAGCTGGCCAGTTCTCTGGGAACAACAGTTTGAATACTATCCTTCATTCTAGGACCATCTGGACAGACTTCTCATAACTGAAAAACTCATACCAATTTGTCAAGTTCTGGACATTCATCAAGTCTTTGCTCAAATTTTGCTAGCAAGCCATCTGATTAAATTATCTAACAATAAATCCATTTGTTATAGCAGAGTCAGAATAGAAAATGTGTTGGCAAGCTATTTACACTTTGCCATTTTTTTAAAGGTTGCTTGACAATATTTTATTGCTTCTCTCAAACTCACACATTTAGATTTCTTAAGTGGAAAAGAGAGGAGTATGTTTGAAGATCGCATAAATATTTAAGCCTCCAGTGGGCACAGTGTTATGCTAACAGATATAGTCACAGTAAATTTCTTACATGCCATAAAATATAGAAATGAATATAATTTTTATTCTTGTAGACTAGAAAACAAACTCCTTTGGAACATGAAAAGTATGTCAAGGGAGTGGATGTGTATTCATGTAATATAGGTATTAGTACATCTTCCCCGAGGAAACTTTGAAGAGTTCTTGCTGCTTTAAAAGCACACAGATTGAGAGTTCAGGAATGAACAATATCTTTGCACTCTCATAAAGCTTTGTGCAACATTAATTCACCCCTACTGTGAGTGTGCATTAGATTACTCTTCTTTTTGGTAATTTTATAGTGTGTTTTCCGACGGATGCTGTATTACATCTGTGTACATGTTCATTCAATGAATGAACTAATGAAAAGCTAATTTAATAAAGGTTTCATATTCTCCTCTTTTCCCAGTATGTGATCTCTGTACTATTTTTACTAGACACCTTTTAAACCTGTCTCTAAATACAGTATTTTCAACATTAATTGGAGTAGTTCTTCATAAATATCAACATTTAGGTTTTCCACAATATTTCTGGGAATCTGCGCTTAAGATAATTATTGCCATTTTATAGGAGAGTAACTGAAGCATGGTGCTAAAGTTAAAAGGTTTTAACTTTAAATACACTGCACAGTGTATGGCTGAATATTTCCTGTTTATTTAACACTGCATTCAAAGTACAATGCCTCTTACCTTACCCTGTACTTATGGATGTTTCTGAAAATACTGTGAATGACTTCTGCAAAAAGGAGCCCTAGGTCTCAAGGTGGGCCCTTAGCAAGATAGATAGGAAAGCAGTAGTAAAAATTTTATCTGAGTTACCACAGGTCACGCAGGTGTACTGGGCTGGAAAGGTAGGATTCTGTTTTGCAGGGACATACCAGAACCATGAAGCACTTTCTTTCCATTTCTCATCAACCTGCCATCTTCTTTGCAACATTTTCTAGATGTTGCAGCAAATAAAGCACTTGTCTGAGCACATACCTCAGTATAAGGCGTTTGTTAAAGGAATTTCATTAAAAGATACTATGTCATGATGTAATTAAAGCTTATTACATAATGCAAATATACCAGTGGTTTAAAATTTAATTTCACAGCTGGTCTCCATTCTAGCACTTGAGAATTTGACCTTGAAATGTTAATAAGGTCCTTTTAATAGACCCTTTAGTGTGTAATATCCTGATTCTTATTTTTCTAAGAAACTCACTTGAAAAACAGTATGCCAGAAAGCAGGGACAGCAACACAATGATAATGTTACTTCCTCCCACTTTTTTCACTGTTGAGGCAAAGAAGGTACTTTGAGAAAGCAGTTTTCGTCCTTTGTAGGCTGCACCATCAGGCTTGACAGAATTACAGTGCTGCTGTTCCTATATCTATCTCTGGGAATGTAATGTATAAATAATACAAGAGTATCAGATCTCTGATACTTGCCTATATGTGCAGACATGCAAGATCATATACAGACAGATTTTGTGTGCATGAGTATAATCAATTAGAAAGATTTTCTGAGGGATTTACCCTATATTTGGAAATCACATCTAAGCTCAAAGTTGTCTATGCTTGGAGAGCAAGGCAAAGTTGCATCCTGAATTGCTCATAACCTGAGTCTGTCACGGTTATAGCAGTGTGTGTGTGTTAAATACTGAAATGAACTTTAGATGGCCTGGTATGAAGGCCTGGAGTGTGTGTGAACAAATAGTGCATGTACAGTATACTTGAACAAGTGTTACTTGTTGTTTTAATAACATGTTTCATGTTTCTACTGTTACCCTGGAAAAATCATAATCAATTAAAAAATGATGAAACAAAATCTATGAATAGTATATAAAGGACAGTTTTTATAACTTATTTATGCCTGCATCTAATTATGGTTTTATCTTTTCAGCAACAATGATATTGTTATGGATAATTGCAGAAGGATTTTACATTTTGCAGTGGCAGTTTATTCTCATTTGATTTTAGCTTTAAAAACAAACCAACAAAGCAACTATTTCAAATTTAATAACATTTTTTCCTTCCTAGATATTGTCTTTATGTCTCACTTAATGGATGAAAAAAATGAATCTATTTGGTGATCTAAAAATATTTTAAACTGTGATTTATTTGTATAATAATTTTATTCCATTATTTTTTTCCCCAATGTTTTTCAAATTGATTTATTTTCAGTGTTGCTTAGGTTTTGTTCTCTTTGTAAATTGTAGCTGTTTCTAGGGCTGTAAGGAGAATGACCTGAATCTGTAAGCCATGCTCCCGCAATCATACTGGAATAACTAAGTTAGCTTGCCTAGATGAGACTTATTTACTCAGGGAAAGTAGAACAGTATCTGTCTACAAATAAATGTAAACCAAAGCAGAGGGGCAAACAGAAGCACAACAAATCGTTCCTCCTCTTTGATTTGTGGCATATATTCTAAAAAAGATGCACGTCCTTGCAGACATTAAGTGCCAATATTCTCTTTATTTTTTTTTTTTTTATTTTGTTCTCCAATAATGTCACTTTGAAGAAATCTTTTGATCAATCAGACTAGTGCATACATAAAGTATGCACTTTATATTTCTACCAGTAAACTTGCTGGGAGCTGCGTAGATATATATAGCACAACATTTTTTTGTGTGCATATATATAGCACAACATTCTCCAGGAAATGAAATCTTTGATGAATGGAATAAAAGCATATGGATGATTAGATGCTTTTCTTATTCACCAGGGTTTAGGAAATAGAGCCATGTTCTTGATTTCCTGAGGTTATGCTCAGCAATTTTGACTGGGGCAGAAAAATCATGGTAAATGGGCTTTGGGAAGAGTGTGATTCCATGGAGTGGTCGTTCTGGGCTCTGCTGCAACAACAGTGGTTTCTAGGTTTTGTTTTGTTAATCTGCAAACTTTCTTATTCACCCTTCACAGATAACATTTCATTGGTCAAGCTTCAAAAAAACACTTGGTTAGTATTTCTAGGGATCCCCTGTGAGAAGCCAAGTGTAGGTTCAGCTGTGTGTCCATAAGACATTGTGTTTCAGCAGCTACTCTTCTTGTCCCTGTTCCAATCTCTGGACCAGGACCTCTAAGGAATGGACAGAAAGGAGCACTGAGAAGTTACTATTACCTGATCTGTCCTAAGTAGCAACTCCTCTACTTGGTATTTATAATAATTCTCAGCCTTTGGGCAACTAAATTCACGTCCATTCCCATTGCAAGGCTAGAATGAGAACTGGGAAAGCAGCCAGGGGATCTTCCTCATCAGTATAGATATGGCTACATTTTATTTTTGTGTGTGACTGCAGCTTGCATAGACACCTATCTGAAATAGTTTCGTATCATCTGTCTTTGTACTGCTTGCTGTGTGGCTGTGAAACTGTATTACGGGCTGCAAAACCCTTGAGAACTGAGGAGCCATTTGGGTGATTAGCCCCAGGTGACCTCTTCTCTGTGATATTTACACTGAAACAACCGTGAGGTCAGATCAAAGACCTGCCTATCATAGTATCCTCTCTTTGATAGTGGCCAGGAGGGAAAAGTACAGGAACAAGATAAGCACATGAAATTACTTTTCCACGTTACTTAACCACCCTTTGGCAATTTGCTGCTTACAGGCTTCCTAACCAGAGGTGATCTTAGTGGATTGCCACCTCCCTCCAATGAACTGCTCTAATCTCCTATTCAAATGATGTCATGTCCTCGCATCCAGCACATCCTGCGCCAATAAGTTGTACAGTTTTCTTATGTCCTGTAAGGAAAATTACTTCCTCTTACTGATTTTGCATTACATTTCTTACAGTTTAATTTCATGCCCGCTGTTCTTGTGTGAGAAGTATAGAAGTGAAGACTCTTTCCTCAGTTACATTCCTTAGCTCAGTCATGATTCTGGGCTCTGTAACAAACATCTTTCTACTACCTCAGTATCTTTCTTTGATTTTAATCTATTTTGTAATTTTGATATGGAATTCCTTGTTGCCATTTTATGTTCCTTTTGTTCCCTTGTTATCTAGCTGAACTGCTCAGCTTGCTTGAGGACCTGTGTAATTAAAGGTGTGGAGCTCTTGGATGTTTTTGTAGTCCCAGCTAAGCTCATGCTTCTGCAGCTGATACTGCTGTTAATGCTCAAGTTAATTAGTTTACAAACAGTCTGGGATTTTATATTTTATTTTCAGTCTCATGGTGGCATTTTAGTGGGTAAAGCACTCAATAAGTAATACTTTCAGAACCACTAATGAGGAGAAAGTGTGAACAACTAGTTTGAGGGAGAAGTGGAAAGATAGAGAGGAAAAATACTTTATGCTGGAATATGTAGTTGTGTGTGTGTATATACACACATAGAAATGCAGGTGTTGTTAAAATAATGTGGTGGAAATTAGCAGTAGAAAATGTCTTCGTTGAAGAGCTTTGAAGAGATGGTTCTTTTGTTGCAGATGGCTACTGAGCAGGTGTGCTGGCTCAGCTTGTGCCATTTTAACGGTAATGTTTCCCTCCTTAGGTCTTGAACTGTCAGGCTCTAAAGGTTTGATCCTAAAAGTGCTAATCAAATCAGATTGTGCTTTTCTCTGTAATTCCACTTTGGGATTCTGAACTAATTATACTGTCTGAGTCAGAGAGGAAAACAGAGTGAAAAAAATGGTCAACTCAATTTCCATTGCCTTAGTGCGCTCTTGAAAGCAGCTTCCTGATTATAACAAGGGGAAATGCTTATTGCTGATCAGTTTACTCTATATGGGGAGCTCTTATACTAAAATAAATTATAAAATCAAGGTATAGAAGCATTATAACTTGACTTGTCAAAAGAAAAAATCTTTTAAAGTTTTCTATTTGTATCATGCTGGTGTTTATGCCATTCACAGTTTAGGTTAAATCCAAGTTGCACAGACTTCTCTGTCTTTGCTAATTAGAATTTTGATTCATTTTCTTTGGAAACTTTGTTGCATACAACAATTTCATTTTATGAGACTATTGAGCATCTCCATGAGCCAGCATTTTTCAAACCGTAACTCAATGGTGACTGCGTAGAGATGCCAAAAACCTGATCAGAATCAATCTCTTAAAATGTTGCCTCAGGTTGGCTGTCAACTAAACTGAATATACTTGTTAACTCTATCTATCTTTGTAACATCTTTTTTCATTGTCACATGTATTGTTTCAGGGGTGATGCTATGCATTTAAAACATTTAATTAGGGATATATTATGTTTTAGTAAATCATTCCAAACAGATCAGCCAGCCACTGCTTTGGATTCTACCTTATTCTGGATCTTTTTGGTGTAACAGCACTGTTCATCTCTCAGGTCACCCTTCCTAGTGTATATTTTGTACCCTGTGGTTTACACCCAGTAGGATTTTATTCATATAATGTTCTTCAGGAGCCAAAAACAGGAGCCCACATCAGGAACGTTTCTTCTTACTCCATTTCAAGCAGTTCAGGGGTTGCATTTGACTTCAATTAAAAAAATAAATAAAAAAATCTAACACCCAACTAAAGACCGAAAAACCCTACAGTAATTGATTTAAAATGGGCAGAAGCTGCCACTCTCATACCTAAAGTGTAGCAGCTATGGTTTTACTCTACACAAAGAAATAGGATTTTTGCCTGAGAAGATCCTTGGAAATTGTATTTTGAATTCATGTGAAATACTTAATAGAATAAAATCTGCAATCTAGAATCTTTGATTTTGGAAACTTGGCCTGCTCTGAAACCAGTGACTATACTGTTTTATTGACTTTATATATGAAGACTTTACTGTTTTATTCTAGCAGAGGTTCTGATCCAATGCAAAGTAAAAGGTAAAGGTGTTACATTGCTATACATGTATTATCAATGAGGAACATGTGGTGCTTCATGTGAAGTATTTTGCTGGGAGTCACTCAGACAGTGGTTAAACTGGATATATGTCTTAGAATAGTCCTTTCCATTTTTATTACATTTTGATTGAAATTCTGTAGACATTTTTTCTGTATTGGAAAAGGGCGGCATCACAGAGCATGCTGTGATATATATTTCTGCTTTGATCATATGAAAATGTGCTTCACTCCTGTCAGATCCAATTAACCCAGCTTCTTCCCTGAATCACAAGCTGTACACAGAAAAGACACAGGAGAGGTGGGTACTGGCAGGAGGGAGGATAGACATGCACAGGATAGACACTAGAAACCAAATAACTGCAGTAAAGAAATTGTGGAGCTGGAGAGTGAAGAAAAGGAAGTAATGATGGAGTGAAGGATATTGGAGTGGTGGTCTGTGGGAAGACAGAAGAAGTTGTGGATTTCTGAGGGGATGTGGGCTCTGCTGTCTGAGCTCCCTAGCCCTCTACCAGATCTGCCTTTCCATTGCTTACCAGCAACGGGAAACAGCGGCACCAGAAGAAAGCTCTTCTGACTTGGCTTCTTGTATTAACCAAGGAGTTAACCCAAAGAGAGGACATGTAGACACAAAGGAGGGCTGAGAGGAGAGAGCTTCCACAGCAACCCTCTGTCACCCTGTTTCTCTGCTGAGCTCTGCCATTGCACCTTGCTCTGGGAACTGATGCAGCCTAACTTCCATTGCTTAAGCAACGTGCATAAGAATATGGTTGGCATTTTAGTGTTTATGGGCTTATTGCAATTTCTTCAACTAAATATTAGCAGTGAGTAAATGTAATAAAAGGTAATGTGTTGGTTAGATTGCCTGTACTTAACTTTTATCACATATATATTGACAAAGCGAAGTTCATTTCCTAAATTATTTCAAGGGAGGTTGTGTGGCCATAGAACTAAAGAAAATTCATGAACTTTGCCGTCTCCCGAATTACTCCTGTACTTGCCTTTTCTTATCCGTAAAACACAGTTATACTCACATTGCTGAAATATGCATATGAACGTGCAGATTTGTTAAAGGATTTGAAAAATAGAGCTATGCCCATTTTTCTTATTAGAAAAGTAAAAGGATTGTGTTTTCTTCTGTATTTGTGATCTTCACAGCATTTTGTTAACTATTCAAAGCAATATAGTGAAACATAGTTTAGATAGCATAAGTTCAGATACATTAGTGAAAAATCCTCCTGCAGTAATTAAAACATAAGCATAACATTTTTTTTTGTTGCTGTTTCATTATCATTAATTTTAAAACTTTCTCATTGAAATTTTGTTGTTCAGTAGTGTAATACTGGAATCATAGTGATAATACAGTAGGTATAAATGACATTACTTGACATAATCATAGGAAAATCAATCAAAGCTAATGTTCTTCCTGTCTTCATAGTGTAAAAAAATGGTTTTATGTTTCTGTGTATTGCTCTCAGGTTTGGAGATGGTTATTCTGTCAAGGTTTGGCTTAGTAAAGATATAAGCTATCAAAAAATGATTTTGGACTGTCTACAGCTGCGTTTTCCCGGAACACAGTTTAAGGTACAGTTAAAACTCTTCATCATAGTAATATTTCTGTGGCAGAATTAAATGTGGGCTAGTAAGAACAATATATACACATTTGATATGTTGATCTTTTTAGAATAATTATATATGAGTATTTATTTTCCAATTAAGCAAACCTAAAAAATATGACTTGCGATATAGATTGAAGCAACTCAAACAATCATTTAACCAATGTAAACAGGCCCTTCCTCTGAGTGAAAATTTCCTTTTGTTTTTATTCTTGATGAAACTGAACTCATATATGTGGTCTCATGAAGTGTGAGTGCAGTGTGGTCACTGAGTATTTGATTGCTTTCTCATAAGAAATTATGATGAAATTATCCACAGATGATAATTTTCAGTCTTTATTGAGAGTGTTTTATTTGATACAAAGCCTTAAAAACAACCTATGGTAATTATCCTTCAAGAAGAACTCTCAAAGGCCTTTAATTATTTTGGTTTGGTTTTTTACTTTATCCATGTAAACATGAAAAATATAATGTAAAACTATGACTACCTGTTGTGGTTTAAGCCATAAATCAGCCACGCAGTTTGTTCACTCACTTCCCCCTTTTTCTTCCCTCTGCTCCTG
>JAOEHY010015581.1:0-15214 GCA_025447955.1 Psilopsiagon aurifrons | reverse complement strand
AAGTAAAAAAAACCAACACAGCTCCACACCGGCTACCAAGAAGGAGAAAAACGACTGCTACTGCCGAACCCAGGACACTGACCTTTATCTATTTAAATGAATCGAAATATTTCTATTGATAGAGAATTCAATACAGCCTTATATTTGAATCAATATGTCCCAATAAGGCATTTAATAGTAACCTTTCCACATCAGTTTCCGTGATCTTTTACTTCTGAAATGCAGCAGCTCCTGTGGGTCCTGAGTCTGCATGCTCAGCTAGTGAATAATGAATGCGAGGAGATCAGCTCTTCAGCTCAAGGAGTCCTTTCTTTTTCTCCTTCGATCTGTTACATGTCCAGGATGGATTTTCTTTGATCTTTTCCCTAGCACAACAGGATCAGATTAGGTGCTGTACACACGTATTTGCTCATCCACTTAGCTTAAAGACCTCTATAATATTTTAGGATTAAAATTAATTCACTTAACAAATTGTTCTTCAGGTTTTTATGCTTATTTCCCCTTTTCCCTCATTTCACTTATGATGGAGACAAATAGAGCCCGGCCACATCAGCCGCTGCTGTCTCTATTCTGAGCTGCTGCTCTCCCCTGAGGCAGCAACAGGATTAGGAAGCAGAGCACTCTGGATGCAACACCTCTTATAGCTCATGTAGATACTTAGATTTCAGATTTGCAGGTAGTCTGTGTTAAACCTAGAAGAAGAGGAAGGAGACTGACTCAGGGAGACCCATGAGCCTTTTGCATTATTTATAGAGCATTTAAACCCAGATTATTAACTACAACTGAGACACAAGCCTGGACAATATAGTTTTTGGGACATGCTCTTCTCTGTCACACCAAGAAAAGCTGTTGTCAAAACACAATTGAGTTTCAGTCTAAATGCTATGGCCATTGTCAGATCCATTCTCAGAAAGAAACCATGGAACAGTCTATGTTTCAGTAGATGATCTAAACAGATCCCACACCATGGTATATACCCAGGAAGGTGCAAGGGTGCGAATCGAGGGCTGTTTTCAAACCTCTTGGCCAAGAGGTCAGCAGTAGTTGCAGAGGAAATGCTGTTCCTGGCCAGAGAAACCGAGCTTGAGACTTGAGCCTTCAGTATGCTTGCACACTCAGTACTTTTAGACAGAAGTAATGCTCCCTTGCAGGTCTTATTTTGCTCAAAGAAACAGATAAACTCTCACTCTCCTATTCAATCCTTTGCCTTGATTACTTTCCTCGTTCCTGGGTGGCCACAACATCCCACATTGTACAGGGGTACAAACACTCCTTTATCCCCATGGAAAATATCACTCCTGAAAGGATCCATAACTGCATCTGCCTTTTTGTGGCCGTATTGCACTGATGGCTTATAGCTGTGTATATATGCATATACATGAATAGCCAGACCGTCTTCTTCTAGTCACACTTACTGTGCTCTCTGCTTAAGGCAAGAACAGCTGGATTTGGTCCTTTGGTTACACATGTCCCCTATAGCTGACACTACTATAGGAGACACTGCCAATTAAGTCAGTGTTCCTTCTAAGTGCTAGAACTGTCACCCACTGAGATACATGCATGAATATGCATGTATACACAGACATTGGTCTTCTCAACAGGTCCCCAACCTCACCATGAAATTCTGATGTATACAGGTAATCAAAATAAACTGTGTGGCTTGCATAAAGACCAGGCAGTTCTAGAAGTTGCTTCTGCCAAGGCAGATTTGGAGAAAAAGAGTGCAGTGTCACTACATCACCTCTTGCTGATAACACCCCAGAGCAAAAGGAATCTTCTTTATTTTCTTCTCCAACCTCCCATTCTTCCCCAGGTCTACCAAATGCTCTCAGACAGCTTGAGCTTATAATTTCTCCCACATAAGCTACTTCAAAGACTCAAACCTTTGTTTTCCATCTCCCAGACTGATCCTGTGAGAGCTGCCATAGTGTCCAGCTGCTTCGGCACCTGAAGAGATGTCCTTACAGGACTTCAAATGTTTTTGAAAACTGCAGCAGTAAACACAGTCAAAAGCCAAAGTCTGAGGAATTGAGACAAGAAGTGGTAAATTACAAGGAGGGAAAGAGGGAGAAGATGCAACAGATTTCTCTTCTTCTACTGCCTTTTTGGTGTTTAAGGTCTCAAAACTCAAGATTTTCCTCATTGCTAAGATCTTGACATGAAACAAAATTTCTCTTAGGAGAAGATATAAAGAAGACTAAACCAAAAAATGCTCAGCAGGTGTAGACAGACTTTGGAGCGGCTCAGTACACAATCCACTCATACACTACACAAAGCCCCATCTACCTCTCTCATTCTCTCCTCAGGCACTATATACAGCCTTCCCCAGCCCTCACTAATTGAGTTACTGATGTCTCTGGGAGGAGCTAACTCAATATAATCAGTAAAGCCCATTTTCTCTTTTTAGCTGCAGGTATCTGTGTTTTTTGTGCTGGGTTGTGTCTGCTATGCTTTTCTGTTACTTTTCTTGTTGTATTTGCGGTTTTAAAATCTTTTTTCAATATTTTTCCATTCTACTTTTCTATTTCGGTTTCATGCTCTTGCTTTCGTTTGGTACCACCCTTTCACCATGGCTTTTGTGTTAGTGGTGTGTCTACCTGCACTCTGTCCTGTAGGGTCTCCTGGTGTTTTTCTTTCCAGTAAAGAAGCAAGGTCGAATTTCTTCAAAACAAAAGGCAGTCAATTCCCCTGCAGCTTCAGAGACTGTGAATATTTGGACAACTCTAAGAGGGTTTTTCTGACTGGTGGGAAGGCTAATTTATCCTCAATAAAACTGGGTGTTGTTGGTATGTAAGGCTGAAACACTGACTGATTCTTCGTGCTTTATGGTGTCTAAATAAGTTCAGGAGCAAATTGAGAAGAATGACTTTCCCCTTTCACACTGTCCCTGTGGCAGAGGTGAGCCTGGTCAGGGTTTGACTACTTGTGAGGACCAGGCTCTGCTCTACCTTTGGAGGTACATGTGACGCTGTGTAAAAGTTTTACATGCAAGTACCTTCTTTGAAATGAGGCGGGAGCAGGATCTGGAAGTCCTTGGGGGGAGGAGAGACTTCAGTGTTGTCCGTGTCAGTCTGGAGAGAGCTGCACCCCTCCCTGTGGATGCTAGAAGGAAAATGAGCTCAACAGGCTCAACTTTTTTTAATTAGTTCAAATTTGATGAAACATAAATTTAAAACCACACAATCCTGGGAGGAAAGAATGGATTTCACTTGTCAACAGTGCTCTAAACAGTACTTCAGCAGCCAGCATGACTGTTGCAACAGCTTTAGCCAGATTGCATATCCGAAGGAAACTCGAATCCCTTAGCATGAGAAAGGGATGCTAATTGTTGTGAAAAGGAATGTCTCCAGTTGCTTTTGGTGTTTATCTATTGTTTTAAATAGCTCTCTTTGACAGGTAATGAATATTCTGTTTTGAGGTGTTACCAATAATCTGACTTCAGCACACAGCTGGTAAACTATTCATACTCTTGGCTAAATTTACAATTGCATCTAGAGAAGTTCCTTACTAAAATCTGAAAGGTTTCCAGCACTGTTTCTTACTCAACCTCAAAACTTGACAAAACAGTTGGAGAAACTGTAATAAGCATGAGAAGAGCAAAGGTGAAGTGTGAATAAGGGCTGATGTTCAGGGATGTTATAGGCAGTATTTGAGATCTGTAATTTCTTGCTTTCCCATAATTTGTAGCCCATTTCACCAAATGTGTAGTTCGTTTTTTGCTTCTGATCCCCAGAAGTGGGATGTAAAGAGGTGCTCATTTCCTAAAAGTTCCTTGAAATCGCGTTGCAGCTTACAGGAACTGGTGCTATGCTAAACTCTTTTATCCATCCACCAAGTACTAATTAGGTGTCTTTTACAAGAACATCCAAACTGGTTACTGTCTTAACACCTTCAGTACCCAGGCTTTCACCAAAGAAGCCTGCTGAGTGTTTTGATCATATTTGGAGTATCCCCATTTCTGCTGTGACCTTGCCTGGGCTGTGCAGCAGATGATGCTTTGCCTTTCATCCTGGCCTCAGCTGCAGCTCTGTGCTTGAGGCACCCTCTAGAAAGGACGATGTGAGTTTGACCTTTCCCTGGCTGCAGAGGAGACTGAATTTTCCTCCCATGCTTTGTGTGAGAGCTCAAACCAGCAAGCAGCAGGGTGAAAGGCAGGTAGCAGTTTTAACAAGGAGCTGTTGTCACTCTGAAATGATCGGCACCAGCTCCTAGCTTCAGGCTGTAGATGCATGTGGAGTTACATGGCTATTCCTTGGAGAGCAATGGCATTTGGGATGCTTGCTTTTTTATTAGCTACCTTGCACAGCCAGCTGTGGAAAAAATGCCGTAGCGATGATGTGAGTTTTGAGGCAAATAAATGCTCCCCTAGCAAGAAAGGAAGAGAGAAAATATTTCTTGGGATACAGATGTGCATGCTGCATGCCTACCTCATCCCTTTCTAAGGCTGTAAGTGGTGTGCATGTCCTTTATACCAGTATTGAACAACATTGTTTGGGTTTGCAGTATCTCCTATCCATTCCTGGAGCTGGCGAGATGAATCCTCCCCACCACTGGCTAATGCTGGCCCTCTAATCCCTTACCAAGAAAGGAGCTTTCCTGCTGTAGCAAGGTGGGTTTAAGGTTTTGCTATTGTGGTGGTGCCCTTAAGGGGCACTGGGGCAGGGCACAGTACGTATGAACAGATATGTCCCTCATGGGGGCAGTACAGCTGAGGGCATCATCTCCATGCAGGACACGGTGCAAGCACCTTCCTCTGAGATTACCCCATAGCAGCTCTGGTTTGTGCAGCTGCACCTTCGGAGCCAGCGCGCTATTACTCCCTCTTACTTTAAGAAAAAAAAAAAAAGATGAAATCTATCATTTAAACATTTTCTTTGGTAAAGGATGAAATGGAAAAGTAGGTCAGGTTTGAAGGATCCCAGCCCCGACAGTGTCCCTTCTAGAGCTTCAGACCCAGAATTTTGGGGAGAGACAGAACATGACTGCAGCGGTTCTCCTCATGCTCGTTTGTGCTCTCTGTGTTCTTGTGTTCCTCTGTACAAAATCACCCTCAAAATACCCAGGGTAAGATTATATCCCCATACTTTCCAAAGCAGGATTTGCTTTCCAGCAGTATATTTGTGAACTGAAGCTACTTCTGTTCAGTTCCTTTGAAACTTAGCTGGGTTTTTTTTTCAGGAAGCAAGGTTATTTTTTGCTTTTAAGTAGTCTAAGCTAAATTAGAAGGAACCTAATTACAGAATGTGTTTGATTAAAGCCAGACAATGCACTGTGGAAGCTAGAATCAAAAATGACAAGACTTGATGTCAATGAAAGATTAAGAAGGAAAACTGATGGATTAATTTTAAACATCAAATCAGGATTGCACTTTGTACATGGAACAAAGGTGGCAGCGAAGTCAGGCATACTCAGGGAAACTTGACTTTTAGTTTAATTTCATGGCCACAGGACTGAAATCCAAACAGAAATACCAAAGATGATTTCTGCAGCTATGCTTGGAGATGAGGGATGAAATAACTGTCTTAAAAAGAAATTAAAGTCTTACATAAGATCTAGAAGTCTGTTGTAGTTGAAGTCCAGCCAGCAACTGAGAACCCTGCAGCATCTTGCTCACTCCCACCCTTCTTCCCTGCCCCCCACTCCTGGAGATACGGGGAGGAGAATTGAAAGAATGTAACTCCCATGGGTTGAGATAAGAACACTCCAGTAACTGAGGTATGACACAAACCGCTGCTGCTACCGCCAATAATAATAATGGCAAGGGAAATAACAAGAGAAGAGAATACAACCGCTCACCACCTGCTGACCAATATCCAGCCTCACCCAGCAGTGATCTGGGCCTTCCGGGTCCCTGCCCCCAGTTTATACAGTGGGCATGATGTGCTGTGGTATGGAATACCATTTTGGTCAGTTTGAGTCAGGTGTTCTGTCTCTGCTTCCTCCCGGCTTCCCCTCCTCCCTGGCAGAGCATGAGACTCAGAAAGTCCTTGGTCAGAGTAAACATTACTGAGGAGCAACTGAAAACATTGGTGTTATCAGCGCTGTTCCCAGGCTGAAAGTCAAAACCACAGCACTGCACCAGCTACCGAGAAGGAGAAAATGACTGATACTGCTGAACCCAGGACAGCCGTCAGACAGACATCTCATCCCTCCCTCTGGACAGAGCAGGCTGCAGGCAAACAGCTCTTCTGCACTCACCAGCACAGCAGAGCAGCTTCAAAGCTGCATGTAGTAATATTCCACATGGAGAAGGGTGTTAATGGCAGGGAATGTGATTGACTGCCTTTTCCTGTCGCTGCTGTATTATCTCTGTTTAAATCAGCTCACATTAATGGCAGTTATATTTAATGCTGTCTGTCTACACGGCTGAATTTTTAGATTGTTAATTTCCAATTGCAAATCACTTAATTGTGCCTAACTTTTTATAAATATTTGTAACGTGAGTTAATGTTTTCTATTAGATGCTATACACATCCTGGAAAAAACCTAATTGTTCTCACTGATGTGCACTGGGTCTGGCGGGAGCCCCCAGAGCCTCAGTAATCACTTATCTAAAGGCAATTGCCATTACAGCTGATGTATCAGAAACTGAGGTCTGTAGCCAGTGCAGTCTGTCTGTTATGGTTGGGAAAAGCATTAGGATTCATTTGGCTTCCCAGCAAGAAGAAAAAAATGTTTATTGTTCACATAACAGCAGTGTAAAGACCCAGCATTAATGATGCTATGTGTTCTTATTATTGTTGGACTCCTGGAGCCTGCTCTGAACATTGATACGAGATGTGGAAGGTTTTAGCCTAGGAGGAATTTTAGATTGGACCATTTCCAGATACTTTGAACCTCAGGACTCCAAAAGCCTATTCTTATTTAATGGGGATGCCCACTGCCCAGGCAGTCCATGCTCAGCAGATATTTGTCTTGGCTGGTCTTCTGTGGGGTTTGTGTAATGAAGGGTAAGACCAAACACCTCAACTTTGTGTCTGCCTGGCTGTCAGTGGCAGCTCTCCATTCAGGGATGCAGTGACCAAGGGTCCCCAGGGCAGGAGGTAGAGCATCTCTCCTGGCAGGTCCTCAACCACATCCTCTATAAAGCTGTTGTGCTGTGCTGCCTGGAAGCTTTGTCTCCATGCAAATTCATCCGTGCTTAAAAGCAGATGTGGTGCCAGTCTGTGGCAATAGCCTCCAATGGCAGAAAAAGAGAGAAGCACAAAGCACCATCTGGAACTTGGTGGGTGATTGCTTTTGGAGTGTATCACCCAAGGGAGCACTGCCTTCAGGATGCACCTACAGCCTCAGGCCATGCCTTTCCTGCTTCGAGCTGGGTGACTATGGCAGATCTAGCTGGAGCTGGTGAGCATTGCCTCAGCTCACTCATGTGCTTGAAGGGCGTCAGGGTCAGGCACACATGGAGTCTGGATTCAGGATGGGATAGTGCAACACACAGTATGTGTCTTTTTACTGGTTAGAGTAAAGCTACTGCAGGTCTGGAGCAGCAGTGCTCTGCACCCCAGGCTGTTGTGCCAAGGGAGGTAGGATGTCCTGCCATGCTGCAGGAGCTGCTGCTTCGAAGTTAAAGCATCTTCTATAGTTGTTATGACATCTGTACATGTAAATTATTTATCTTACATTTAATACGGATACTAGATAACAGTATTTTCGTATTGCATAAATGGATTGCTAGACTCACCGTCTTCACCAGTAGGGTGATGAGGATGATGTACCCCACAGCAGGACTTGCCACATCTGCTGACATCATCCCTTGTGCTGAACTACTCCTCTCACCCAGTACACTGCTTTTAAAAGCTTCACATTTTTGCTCCCTGTGTTTGTTTTTTCATAGCTATACTTCTCACTGCTTTTCTGTGTCCACTTCAATTCTTCTCACATCTGTGATGCCAGACCATCTTGCAAGGCTGTTGTGCAGGGTTGAATCCCACACAATGGCTTGTGGCTTCACATGGCCCTTCTCAGTGCTGCCATGCATCCATTTTGTGCCACTGGTTCTTCAGGGGCAGAATAGGTCCTGTTGGAGGGGATCAGACAGTAGAAGAAGTGGCGGATATTCCCAAGTAGTGGAGCTAGGATTTCAATCCCTGTTCTTTGCAGGTTTTTTTCATCATGTTGAATGTTAGTTGTTTAAAAACAAGTGGCTTTTCCGAAATGCAGTGATAGATAGGATTGGTATGGCTGAGGGTATTGCTTCTGTTTGAAACCGGGAAATTCCCCCTGAAACCTTTGAGTGACTCAGAGCACAACTGTCAAGGCACTGCTTTAAGGTGAGGAATTGACTTTTTGATTAGTATCATATAGTAATTTTGCATCATAATAACGTCAACTTACTAATCATTAATAATTATTGTTATGTATTGACCAAAGGGACTTCAGATGTGGTGCTTCTGCTCTGGATTTTGATAAGTTGGTATCAATTCATGTTAGGTGCAACCCAGATGGATTGAAAATAGCCAGGTCTGCGATGGAGGGCAGTTCCCTTCCAGTTCTTTATTGCTGTAGGAAGGGGGTCTGATGGCAATGTATACAGATAGTTCTGGAGGAGTATGATCCTAGTCATGGGACCAGCAACTTCAGCTCCCTTAGGATGCCATCCTTTGAGAACACATAGCAAACTCTTGGCATGATGGGGATTTGCTGCCTAGAGGCTTAATTCTACAAACTGCTTTCTCCCTGATCTCTTGAGACAGTTTGCTGCATCAAGGCAATGTGAAAAACATCAGCCCATCCAGGAGAGCAGTCTCTTTAGGTTCCTGGCTGTGATAAATATAAACTTCATGAATACCAAAATGAACTGTAATGGGCAGCACTGCAATTTTGCTCTCTTAGTCCTTGAAAAAGTGGGAGCTGTAATATTCCCTCTACAATCGCTCTCCTCCTTTTCTGCTGATGCCCAGATGTTTGGCAT
Source organism: Psilopsiagon aurifrons (assembly GCA_025447955.1). Taxonomy (NCBI): domain Eukaryota; kingdom Metazoa; phylum Chordata; class Aves; order Psittaciformes; family Psittacidae; genus Psilopsiagon; species Psilopsiagon aurifrons. Next base: position 6,300 of record JAOEHY010015581.1, on the reverse strand, counting down.
AAAGGGGAACCAAAGCCTTGCTCTACAAAGTCTCTGCTTTTCCAGTTCTTTGCTCAAAGTTTCTACAGAAAAACACCTATCAGCATGGTACTGGAAGAACCAGTGTTGCAATTCGAACTCCAAAGCATGTACCAGCATACCATGGGTATTTATTTTGGAGAACAGCTGCCCACTTTTGAGCTACATCTCTGTGCAGGCAAGTTTCTTTCTGAATGTGTTTTTTCCTTCAATTTGGTTATCTGTTTTTAATGTATAAAGTGATCATCATGTGAAAGATAATCAGTAGCTTCTGTTATCTACGCATTCTCCTGTATCATCATCCCTACCAAGCGTGGTGGGGGTTGCAGCAAAGGAGCTTGAGTATCTCTTTTGCCCCCTCGTCTCAGCTCCTGAAGGAGATCTGATTTTGCATCAACAGAGAGGCCAACTAGGGAATTTTACATTCCTTGCTCAGGCCTGATCCTCGAGCTGTTGTCAGAACTGGGAATGAAGCTTGCTCAGCCAGGGAGCCAGCTACACAGAGATATCTGCAGGAAGTGCTGCACATCGTGGCCTGGGAGCCTAACCTCTGGTTCAAAACGACTTCTCCCTGCAGAATGCCGTTTGTCTCAGGACATATTCTCATGCTGAAATACGTCACCTTTGCCAAGCATCAGCACCTAGATGTCTTGACTTGAAATGTGTAGATATGCCATGTGAAGCCCATCAGGAGCTGCTGCCTTGTGATGTGCAAGGTTTTCAGGTGCCACATCCGTAGATGTCAGTCAAAAAATCCCTCAATGTGGCATTGAAAAAACAAAGAAAATCTAAATTCCCTGCTTGAATTGACAAGAACTGAGACCCTGGCCCCAAGCACATTTCTGCATGGAGGGAGAAACTTTTGACTACATGCTTCATAAATGAGAGTCTTGCCCCAGCCCTGTCCATTGCACAGACGCTGTTGGAGACGTTTCCACGTCTTACTCCATCTCCTCTAATCCTGCTGAGTGTCAAGATACAGCAGCCTTGGTGCACCTCGTGCAAGTTGCTTTAGCTCCAAAAACCAAAGCCCATTTTGAATTACATGACAAATGTGTCTACCATTAAGCTTTTAGTCAAAAGATGAGGCTTTGTGGATAGAAAATCTTTTTCCCATGATGATTCGGATGAGCTAATTGCAGCTAATTCTAACTGTAAAAATTGCTTGGAACTGAACAGTATTTTTTTGTCACGTGTACAAAATACAGGTGATTCTGCTAACTGGTGTGAAATTCGGCACATTTAGCTTGCTTACATTTCCTTACAGCTTATAAAGTAGTGATCTATCATGAGCTGCATCAACCAGTTTCTTCTGGGGTGCCATAGCTCAGCATATGCTGCCCGCATACCTTCAAGCACACTTATGCAATGTCATCAGAAGAGGGTATTAAGGCATGTTCAGAGGTCAGAGCCTCTGCACAGCTTAGTTTTTAAACCCTTTCAGTGTTGTACACCTTGCACAGATGATCTTAGAGGGATTTGTGGGGTTCAGAAGTTCTCAGGCCACAGATGGAAGGGTTATGCCTTGCAAGTGGAAGTGCTCTGCCATCTCTTTTCTTAACAGCTTGCAAAACATTTGCAAAGGCAGGCAGCTCTTTCTTCCTCTCCCTGTTTTGCTGACTCTGTTTTTTCATTTACTTTGATTTATCTTTACACATAAATCTAGAGGCATCTTTGCACAACCTGCTGGAAAGCTGTGTGCTGAGTTTGCTTGTCTCAGCTTTCCTCAGCCCTGCAGCCTGGCAAAGCTGTTGCAGGGGCATGGTGGTAGGTGTCTGTAATGGATACAGCCCAGGGCTTTGTTCACTTTTCTGCAGGATCTGTGCTGAGCACCTTCTGTCTTTGTCACACCACTGGCACATGCTGATCAATTCACAAGTGCTCTGCAGATGAGCAGCAGGTACCCATAGGTGCTGCTGCCAGCAGCAAGGAGGGTATGAGAAACCTCTTCCTGCACATGCCACCAGTGCTCCCCTGATATATGTTGGGAATCAGCTCAGCTTGTGGGATAAACAACTATTCAAAACACAGTGTTTGGACCGGAGTTAGTTCAAGGGTGGATCTCTTGACCTTGTCTGGTGAAGCAGACGGGGTCCCAGCATCTGCTGGTGATGTGATAGGCGAGAATCTGCCCAGCCCATGCGGCTGGTGAAGCACAGACATTTATTACAGTGTTGTAAGATTCAGCACTTGGGTGAGGAGAGGCTGCTCGACATCCAGGGAATATTCTCACTGATGAGTCTAACGTGACCCTAAAGTCTGTGAACCATCAAATAAGTTTTCTCTTATAGAGGGAAGTGTCAATCTTCACTGAATTATCCCTAAGTCCTTTCTGCTGTTTTAAATCATCCCCCAGGACTCCCTGGCTGCTGCAGTTGGAAGTGACTGAGTTCCTGCAGCAGGGTTGATTTTAGCTACATGGAAGCAAAATGGTGTGGGCTCTTCCCCAGGAGAGGGGGTTTGTCACCTTTGTGCTGGAGCCTTGGGCTACGTAAGAAGCTGGGGCCGATGGGAGTGGGAAGGAAAAGTTTGGTGACGTAATAGGTGCAGACTGTAATTCCTTGAATTATGGGGAATTTGACACTGTGATAGAAATGTTCTGTGTGACTCTGAGCCTAAAAGACTGGTTGAGGAAGTTTGGCCAGAGGAGAGAGGTAGCTTTGGGCATCTCCATCATGCAGAGGCACTAGGAGAATGGTCTGCCTGGGGTGCATGGGCATACTACAGCATTGCAGTTCAGAGACCTGGTGGAGAGGATGTGTCCTGCTGGTTCCTTCTGACTCTTCCAAAAACCTCTCTCGAACTACGTAGCAGGAATTGCTGAATCCATGGTCAGACTGTGCTGATGCTGCCAGTTTTGCTGACATGTGGAGGTGTGTAACGCAGGAAAGCTGTGTCCTTGCTTCCTCTTCCTCACTCCCACTTCAGATCCCAAGGCATCTGGTGGTCCATGGGTTGCAGTCTGCTGCTCAGAGGATTAGCGTGTTGTCCAGGGCATTGGTGGTTTACTGTACTGGGGTAGCTTAACATCATTTACATTCGCAATTTAAAAGGCAGGCCAGTGTCTCACCTGAGAACAAGGGAGGGAGTATTCAGATCCTCCTCTGCTTGCTGCTTCAGTGACATGGGCAGAGGTCATGGCCTCAAAACACTGAGCTCCCTCCCTCACTCTGCCCTTTGCCACTAGGAGAGAGGAATATGTACTGTTGATGGGAAAAGGATGCTACGGGGCAATCTGTGATGGTGGCATGGAGTGTGTCTTAGAAAGCTGTGTGGTTCATGGTGCCACTCTGTCTGTGCCGTGAGTCACTTTGGGACCACATGTTTCCTTTGGCTGATGCCACAAGTCGTGAGTACACCTGGACTGGTTAATTATTAGTTGATGGGGGTTTATGAATTTTTCAGTGTTTTCTTTCATTGAGTGTCACGAAGCAAACCCACCTTTCATGTGGCAAAGATCTCTCCTACCAGCCTACATCAAGGCTGCAGAATTGTCACCCATATTGTGATCTTGTTCAGCTTTCACCTGCAGCATGTTTGCTTTGAAATACTTAACCAGCCTTTGCTGAGCTACAGAGCTCCTAGCATGTCAAAGGATGAGTGCCTTTAAACTTTCTCTTTGAGGCTTTTGGCACCTATAACTGTGCATACACAGGTCTTTGGCTGTGTTAATTATTCCTAAGCCAAGCTTAGGACGGACACGAGTGGATCACAGCTTTCATCCTTGTCTATCACGTAAGGAAAATAATTCACAAAGTGGGATTTTTCCATTTGCTGGGAAGCAGGGATTAGCATTAGCGGGGTCTGGCAGGGAGGGATTAAGCTGTTGAACGGTGGCAGTGGCAGTGGTGTCTGGCTGGGGCTGATGGCAGCTGTACCAACAATACCTGTCATGTCTGCAGTGCATAGTGTAAATGCCAGGCTGATCATTGAAGGTTGTACCTGTAATGTAGCATCCTGTCATTCTGAATCTGTGCAGCTTAGAACAGTGTTATTTCATTAGAAACCATTGTCGCTTTCAACAACATTATTTCCAGCAGTGTTGTGCTCAGAGTGTGTTTATAGATACCATGTCCTGTTTCACTCACTGTGTCTGCTGAGAGCATGCTCCATCAATGTGTGTTTGGTGGCATGGCCAGATCCACTTCTCTTACCAACCATCTGCATATGGCATGTCACTTGTGCCACCAGCATTTTCCCCAGGCTGGGCAGGTAACCCTGGCTCAGCCTTCTTGCTGTGACCAGTGTTTCAAGAGCTGTGCCCTGCTCAGTCCCCAGGCAGGTGGTTTGGTCTGAGGTGTTAGTCTAAGCAAAACTGGTTTGGGGCATGATGAAGGAAAGATTAGGGCAGCCTGTGCCACCCCAGCAACATAGCAGGAGCCAGGGCTCCAAATCAGCAGGGATTGTAAATGGTTTGGCTTTAAGCTGTGATAAACTGAAGCTGGAGCTTTATATATATAATAGTGACTCTAAAACCAAGGGAGTTTAATGTCTGCCTTAGCACTGTTCATATGCTTGAACTGCCTCTGGCATTTCCCAGAGTGAGTGGAGGTGAGCCTGTGTTCCTGACTTTCAAAACTACAAGGCTCAGGTTGGGTGATACATGGGAGGTCTCTGACACACCAGTCAGACAGGTTACGTGTGGATTTGGTAGGTGCCTATGTGTCTTGTTGCAGATCTCACGGCTTAATTGAGGTGGTTTGTTTGCCTCTGCTTTTGCTTTTTGCAGTTGTAGAGGGTTTATCTATCCTTCTGGGATAACACAAGGAAAAGTCTTGCACTGAATCTGTTTCAGAGTCGTGGAAGCAACAGGTTACTTCTGGCAATTAAAACTATCATATGAACATTTTTAAACTCCTTTCACTTAAAAGTTGTTCCTTATTAGCAGGTGATATGTAAAAATCTCTGTCTTCTGCAAGATGTGTTTTTTACAGTTGAATGGTCACCATGGGTTAAAGCAGGTGCATGCTCTGCAATACCTTCAGCACCGTGGTGCTGATGAATTCCGGGTTCTACTCAGAATCTGCTCCACTCTCTTTGTTTTTATTCTTTTACTTTAGCAACCGTTCTACCAAAATAGATAATCTCTGCAGGGCAGGCAGAGAGAACTAATGTTGGATGCCGGTAGATGTATGAAAACACCTAATTTACCAGCAGGCAACTGGGTAATGATCAGTTGAGAATTACAAATTATCCACGTCATATATTTGTGGCGTGCTGTTGAAGAAAAGTGCAGCATGCCTGACAAATCATATCCTGAAATTTATAATACTTTTCACGTTTAACTGACTGGGGCAACCTTATGTTTTACATCTTTGCTTTTTCGTTTTCATAGCGCACCCATAACATAGTCATGTTGTGGAATGAAACTAATTCAGTTTCCCTTTGACTTTATAAATCATTTATGTAGTTGGCTGTCATGTATTTGAATGTTGAAGTGGGCTTGTATATGGCAGAAAATAAATAGCTGAATCTCTAGTTAAGAAATTGAGTTTTAATGATATTAGAGTCTGTGTTGCCTTATTTGGATGTTTGGTCTTACATGCCTTACACTTGTCCCTTGCCTTATGGCATCAGCTAAGTATACTTTATGGGCCCTGGCATTGCTCTCAATGTCCCTATATAATGTTATCATTGTGTAAAACGTACTCTGCTTGCTTTGATGGCAGCAGGAAGTGGCTGAGCTGTTGAGCTGCAGCTCTTACTCACAAGAGGTCTGCATGGACGTGCCAGAAGGACACACAGGCAGGGGCTGCTTCATTGCTACCATTTGGTAGCTAACAAGAAGAAAATGTTACGTTGGCTACAACAGGCTGTGATTGCTTTCCCAAAGATCAGGTTTTGCCATGGAGCTGTCATGCAGAGTCATTGAAAATACAGCCTGGAAAGATGTTTTGTTCCTTTTAAATACCAGGTTACCCAGCTGTCATGGTTTAAGCCCAGCTCATGCAGTTTGCTCACTCACTCCCCCCTCTTTTCTTCCCCCCAGTCCCAGAGGGATGGGGAGGAGAATCAAAAGAATGTAACTCCCACAGTTTGAGATAAGAAGAGTCCAGTAACTGAGGTATAACACAAATCATTACTGCTACCACCAATAATAATAATGACAAGGGAATCAACAAGGGAAGAGAATACAACCTCTCACCGCCTGATACCCAGCCTGACCCAGCAGTGAAACCCAACCCTTCTGGGTCCCTGCCCCTCGTTTTGCATCCTGGGCATGATGTGCTGTGGTATGGAATACCTCTTTGGTCAGTTTGGGTCAGGTGTCCTGTCTCTGCT
>JAOEHY010015579.1:7997-55834 GCA_025447955.1 Psilopsiagon aurifrons | reverse complement strand
GCTTTCTCCTCTCCAGGCTGAACAGTAGCAGTACTCTCAGATATGAAAGGTAGTTCTAGCCTTGTCTTCATGGCCCTTTGCTGGACTACTTCAAGCATGACCATATCTTGTACTGGGGAGCCCAGAACTGGACAAAGTGCTGCAGGCACAACCTTATCAGTGCTGAGTAGAGAGGAAGGATCACTTCCTTCAGCCTTCGGGCAATATCCTTCTAATGCAGCCCAGGAAGATGTCTGTCTCCTTTGCTGCAAGAACACATTGCTGGCTCACAGTCAGTTTGGACCCTGAAATAATGGGGTGAGTTGATCCTGGCTGGATGTCAGATGCCCACCAAAGCTGTTCTATCAGCTAGACAGGGGAGAGGAAATATAACAATATAATATGACATGGAGAGATCACTCACTAATTCCTGTCACAGGCAAAAACTTGGGTTCGGCTTGGGAAAATGAATTTAATATATTACTAATCAAATCAAAGTAAGATATGACAAAATAAAACCATAATCTTTAAACACCTTCTCCCACAGTCCATTGTTCTTGGACTTAACTTTACTCTCAAATTCTCTACCTCATCAGTGACAGTGGCACAGGGGGACAAGGAATGGCTCCATGTACCGTCAGATAAAGCCATGTATGTTTTTATAGCATAAGATCATAAACAAAATAATTTGACTTTTTAAGCATTTAGGTTTTGGTAAAACATGTACAAACAACTGATTTTCTTTTTTCCTGTCCTGCTGCCTGAGAACTAAACTAATCACACTCTGTGAAGGCACCTGTGGATAAGTAAGTATTGAAGCTCTTGCACTAAATATCATTGCTTTTCAATGATCTTTTCATTGTATTTCATTCCCAGCTTTGCATTGTAATGGCCACAGTCTTGTGTCTGTTCCTCTTCTGTTCAGTCAAGCAGGCCATGGTGGTAATGACCTTCCTGCAGTCCCAAAGTGTTACTCTTATTTGATGGAATTTCTATTTTGTTTATTACAAGTTTTTAATTTTGTTTAACAGAATTTCTCAGTCTCCTTCTAAAACTTCTCAGGTTCACTAGTTATAGTCCTCAATTATCTTTCCTTAGGGTAAACATGCTATTTACATAGACCTTAGTAGTCTCCTTATAATTAAAATATTTACTCTATTTTCATTGAAAACCACTTGTTACCAAATGCAAGCCAGATGGCGGCTTATTTTTCTAAAAGATAACATTTAATATGAACAAACATGCTGTTATATCTCCAACTGTAGAAAAATATTTGATCTCAATGATATCTCTCAAAAAATTTACTTTGCAGAGGGCACATTATCTTTTCCTACATTTGTTGATTGATAGTTCTGTATCTATGCAACTGAATATGTCTATCTTTTCTCCCTACATTAGTTCTTTTTTGGCTCCTTTACTTACTGTCTGATTTATAGAGAAATTAATCTTCCTCTGATTTTGCATAAAGGAAACTTCACAATGGCTAGTCATACACATTGGGATTTTACTCCGTTTTTAGCACTGAACAGGTGGGAGTTTACTCATAGTTTAACGAATGATGTTGCTTTCTAAAGGTATTATTCACATCCACTGTATGAATTACCCTTATGGGTATAAATCCAACTTTGAAAGATGCCTGGGTTTTAACTGGTTTATTTCTTCATCTTTTGCTGTGTTGGTGTTGTTGTCTCTGACTTTATATAAGCCTGTGCACCTGCCCAGCTTAAAATTAATGATATTCCACTTGCTTTCGTGATCTACTGGTATTCGGCTGTGACATAAGCAAATACCCCACTTAAGAAAGGTCATTTAAGGTAGTGCTTGTGTTGACATTTAATTGTCTAAGCAATGAATGTCCTTCTGGCATTTGGACAGTTTTGCAAAATAACGTGTTCCATTGCAATCCTAGATTTTCTCTTAAGTGCCAGGGATTTTCTGGGCTCATTGATCAGCATGTGTTAAGCATGCTATATTTTAGGGACACAGGCCAACTCAAATGCACAGAAGTAACTCAGTGACATATGACAAGTGGACATGGTGTTCCCCAGAGAGGCTAAAGCTGTACAGCGTGAATACATGCTGCTTTCAGCATTTTGTGCCATGTGGTACTCGACATAGGCTTCACTCTCTGAGAATAATGTATTTAACAGTGTTGTTTGTTTATCTACTATATGAGTCAATGAAGGGCTGGCAGCCTTCAGGCTCAGCTCCCCAGCAATACACTACATAACCTATCGGCAAGGCAAGAGAAAGGACAGGAACAAACAGTCAGCTTTTAGCTAGAAACTGTCAGAATCAGCACATTCTGAAACATGTGTGCTGCTTCACTGTTTTGTCAGCCTCATATAACTTCTGACAAATATTTCAGTTTTGATTAATCTTCTGTCTCCATCCAAAAAAGTTCCATTGAAACAATTCCAAGAAGTCATATAGAATTGTAGAATCATAGGATATTTAAGGTTGGAAAGGGCCTTAAGATCATCCAGTTCCAACTCCCCTGCCATAGGCAGGGACACCTCATGCTAAACCATGTCACTCAAGGCTCTGTCCAACCTGGCCTTGAATACCACCAGAGATGGAGCATTCACAACTTCCCTGGGCAACCCATTCCAGTGCCTCACAACCCTTACAGTAAAGAACTTCCTTATAGAGGTCTACACATACAAAAGGATGTTTTAAAGGCAAAGTTTTTCAGAAACATAGAGTCAAAGTCCATTTCTATCTCACCAAGATGGCAAAAGACTGTTGACACAAGAGATTAAAACAGAGAAACTGAAAAGAAGATAAACAGTCACACATTGTGTCTTATCCTGTTAAACTGTGTCATGAGCTTGTCAGCCTACCAGAGGTCTGCCTATGGATTTACATATTTATAATTAAACTTTCATTTTGAAGTGTTTTTTGTTCCGGGGTTGTTTTTTTTTCTTTTCATTTAAAGTGGTGACCTAAACTAAACGAACACCAAGAAAAAGATAAAAAATGATAAAAAGTTAAAAAAGGGGATGGGAGGTTTTCTAAATGACAAATTAAAGATTATTTTTCATTGAGAATTTAAATATTTGATTTGGTCCAAAAACCTTCTTTCAAAAGCTTGGTTAGTTATTTTGCAAAAATGTCTGAATTCAATTATTTAGTTCTTTCAGAACTATTCTTACTTTTCCATTCTCTGTTAATTTTTGTTATTCAGTTGCACGAAAACATAAATATTCATGTAGCTCTTTTTTGAGATGACTGTTATTTCTCTGGGTATGTTCCAGTCCTAACCAGAAAAAGCTGAGATTGCCACTTTCACTAGGAAAATACTAGTACTATGAAAGAACGGTAAGAAGCCCTTTTTTTAAAAAAAGTGAAGCCTTTCAGACAAAATTGAAAGCTATTGAGAAAATATTAAAAATAATAATTAAAAAATCCAGGAATTATGACCACTTCTATCACTTGATACAAGATTTTCTTAAGGATGTCTTCCTTTTCAATACAATTCATATTAATAACTCCCTCCTTTGAATGCCAAAATTGTTAACAAAGGATCTACTATTAAAGTCCAATTCCAGATGTAAAAGCTTTTGTTGCTTCTCTTTCCAACCTGAAGAGAGTTTTCTACACCTAAATGCTTATCTAATTCTTCCACCCACATCCCTTGATCAAATATTACCTCTGCCTGCAAATATTGCCCTACCTGTATTTTTGCTGTTATCAATTTAGCAAAATACTACTTTGCAAGAGATACTCTAGATGGTATTTTGGATATCTTCTTTCTTGGCTGTCTATAGTGGAATGCAGGGGACACTAATCTCCTCCTAAATTTAGGCACTTCCTTAAGTAATTTGAGTCTAATCTGTGCAAGATAGCTACTTAAATATTGATCCTCACTGCCTTACCAGGTAACCAGCCTGTAAAGCAACTTTAAAGACGTCTATGTCATGTTTCAGGATATCAAGACAGAAAAATCCACACTATCAAAGTAAAAGCACAACATTAATTTCACTTCAGTTTTTAGACATATAGCTTTTAGATTGCATAATATCCTTCCACAGAAAGAATTCTGAATACTGAACTTTGTCTAGGGGCTCCTTGTCACCAGAGACTCTAGTGGGAGGATGCCTCAGCCTCTGGGGACCTGCTGTCTCACACTGTTGTGTTGCAGTTTCCAGGAGCACATTCCATTCAAAAGAGGGTGAAATCGGGGAATGCTGTCCTGTGCGATTTGTCATAGTCACTAGAAAAATCTCTTTCTTGTGATATTTTGTGCAGACTGTCTTGAAGCATGTAAAATCCCCACTGCTCTTCCATGCCCTGAAATTTCTTCTGTGGCAGTGCTGGAAAACGATCTGTGCAATCTTTCAGGGGCTCTGTGAGGTTCTGCTTTCTCTCGTACTGGTGCCTGTCTGAATGCTTAGTGAAGTCAAAGGAAACTGTAAAAGGAAAGGCTGCAGGACTTAACAGGAAAGGTGAGACAATGGCACTGATAAGAGCTTCAGGTTCCCAGCTTCAAAGGAGTTCAGATAACAATAGCTGGGCCATCAAGTGATGGGAAGCATTTGCCTGTCTGGCTCTATCTTTTCTGGGATCAAAAGACATGGAAAAACCTCAAAGACCCTTGAAAAGGAAGGGTACTCAGAAGAGTGCCCAGATTGTGTCAGCGAAAAAACTCTGGTGGGCTCCCTCCTCCCACATTAAAGAAGGGAGTAGGCCACTTCTTTTGACACAGAAATAGCGAATAAAACAGGCATTCCTTTTGATAGGGTGGAAGAAACTTGGTAAATAGTGCATGTGAGTAACATAATTTGAAAATTTTTTTTCCCAGTATTGCATTCCTTCTGGCAAATACCCAAATGCAATGCTTTCCATTACAAATGTTTTCCTTATTACTGTAGAAGATCTTCAGGCTTTGGGAACAGAGCTCTTTAAATGGCCAAGACTGGTTATATCTGTCTCTTATTCATAGCTAAGAGGATAATAATACATCCGAGTATGTATTTTAGATACTTCTCTAAAAATGGGCTCAATGAATCCCATCATTTTTTGAGGGTGCATTCATAAATATTTGTCTTACACCATGTATGTCACCCTCTGCATAATAGCAAGATCAGGTAGACCACATTCTGACAGAGTATTTGTTTTTCCCCTGGGGCACTCTTCCCCTAAACACAAATATTGTGGTCATCAGAGCCACTTGCCCAGCATGCAGAGCATTTACTGCTTTCCCATAAGTGTCTGCAGCCCATGTGCGAGCTGACTGCAATGAAACTATTGATCATGAAAGCATATGAGCAAGAATAAAATTATTCATATTATCAAGAAACTCTGTTTGGGCTTGTGATACCTACTACAGGAACATGTCACAGGTGTTGTGGTTTCAAACTTTCAGGGTTTGCTGATTGAATTTTTAGCAGTTGTTCACAATCATAATATATCACCTTTCCCTCTCCAGCTCTTGTTTTAGCACATCTCTGTAGGTATTTCAGTAAGAGTTAATAAGCCTGGACAAATTCTGTAGTCAGTGGAAAGAAACAGGTATTTTCACTGCTGGATTGGGCAGGGTATCGGTCGGCAGGTGGTCAGCAGTTGTATTCTCTTCGCTTGATATTTCCCTTATCATTATTATTATTAGTGGCAGCAGTAGTGGTTTGTGTTATACCTTAGTTACTGGACTGTTCTTATCTCAACCCATGGGAGTTACATTCTTTTGATTCTCCTCCCCATCCTTCTGGGAGCAGGGGGGGAGGAAGGGGGAGGAGTGAGAGAGCAACTGCGTGAATTATGGCTGGGCTTAAACTACGACACTTAACAATATGTTAACTGAAATGCCTCAAATATATACATGATATTAGAGATCTGCAAACCACAACTCACAAGAACTTTTCAAATAATTGTGTATTTTTAATCTTAAGAAGAAAATACTGAGGCCATATATTTTCATCCTAAATAATTACATAGTAGCTGCAAAGAGGAAAATGGCATATTCTGTCAATAGTCCATTGGGTTAGGAAAATAATAGCTTCCTAACATTGCTGTAGGGTGCATTTAGGTTTTATATCTGAAGAAAAATAAGTATGGTTTTCAACTAAATGAACAACCAATGGAGATTATGGCATCTCTGTCCATGCAGGTGTCTGAAAACTGGATAGACAAGCATCTGTCAGAAGTAGTGAGCATTTGTATACATGATCTACCCCACTGCAAGAAGCAGATGATCATATCAACCTCCCTGTATCCCTGTTTTCTAAGGCTATGTCTCTACTGATAAATTAAATTTGCCTAGGATTATTTTCTGATGTGGTTCCAGCTAGTATAGAGCAATGTGTATCTCTAATATTAAGCTGCCTTGGCCATTTGAAATAAGGTGGCCGACTCCACCCTGCTTAGAATGGACACTGGCCTGTTCCAGCTGGTAAATCATGCCCAGAAATTGTTTGGGAAGCTGCTAATTGATGTCAGTCAATCTTGTGTGGAGACCCTTCTAATATTTTAACAGTGCCGACGATTAAGACAAATTGTTTGGGAACATTTTCTGGCCCAGTTCAATTTACTACTATAGCTATAACTTACAATTCTGTGATCAGGTCTGCCCACACCTTCATCAGAACTTTCTCAAACTAAAAAATTAAATAAAGCTCAATGTCCCCTACTCCTGAAAGCAATCACTCTTTTCCTACTTGTACTAGCTAGTGAAGATTCTCTATAGCTCTCATATTTAGACTTCTATCCTTTTTTTCTCAGTAGAGGGCATCCTTAGTACAGTCACTTCAGTAGTCTGTATCCATACAGCAAAGAGGGGAAGCAAACTTCATATTGCCTCCAAAGTAGACTAAACTGAGTAAACACTTGGAACATGTGCATGTTTATGAGAAACACTAGGCCTTATGGAACAATTTGGGCCAGTATTCGCTTGAACAGGCTTTCTCCTCTTCACCATAATAGGCAAAAAAGGGGAAATAGGCACTGGAAGACTAGAAAACACTTGTGAAAGTTTCATGCTTAACCTTTTTTGAGTAGAGAGAAAAAAAAAAGCCAGTGTGAGCATAGAGTTCAAATAGCATATTTAAGTTCTTGTCAGAAGAAGGAGGGGAGATTTCTCCATTTACTTTAATTAAAGTTCTCCACAAGCTCTTTTTTTCCCTTTAGGTTTGGGAGCTTGGCAAGCTTTATGTTTTTAAAAAAAATCCAGCTTGCTCACTAGGCGAATTTTCCCATGCTTTCAAAGCTGTACTGTTTAGGGCAATCAAATGTTAATCCGACCACAGTCTAGCTTTTGCTTTCTTCCCAACAGCTTGATATCTGTTGCCATTAATGTTATACCCTTAGATGTAGGGTAGACAGTGATGTCGCTGTCCAGCACATAAGTGGTAACGAACTGCAGCATAAATAATGAATTGATAACATTCATGTGCTCCGCATCCCCAGAGCATGTGCATGGGTAAGCCATCTGCAAGTGATTTATTCTACGTACCAAAGCTATACTAAATCAAGCCAAACAATATTGCCTTTTTTTTTTTTTTTTTTACATAAGAGCAAAGTATTTCCCACGAAGCTGGTAACTTCTATCTGTTAGCTTATAATCTTACAAAATGTTTTGCTTTATAACACTCTGCCAGTGGTACACATCAAAAAAATTGAAGTCAGTCTCTAGGGGACTGTGTTAGCTTAATAACTGGGAGAGTAAGCATGAAACTGATATGAAGAAGGCACGTCTACGAAAAGAAAGTTTAAAAGTGAAAGTCTAAATAGTTAAGAGATCTCAGCCTCTGAAACGAAGTTTTTCACTGAGTCTGATCTGCAAGAAGTTGCCACCATGAATATTTTGAAAGTAGACTGATGTAAAACTTGAATTACAGCGCTTCAATCTGCCTGATATGTACTGCTTTCATTGGCAGCTTTTACTGATACATTTAATGTTCATCTAGGATTCTGGTTGTATCTGGCAATAGGGAAAAAAGATAATAGAAGAAGTTTTAAAAAATTAGTTGCTTAATCTTTTTCTAACATCATTATAAAATAGGTTTGTAATCAAAATTGTAAGAAGTGTAACATTTCTTTATTAGAAGCTAAATTTGAATGACAATAATTTTGCTATGATTATTTTTGATGATAAACTGGAAAGAGCATACAGTGATCACTACCACATGTATTTAGACTTGGGTTGGCTAGACTTGTATTCTCCCAGGGAAACTGGGTACTTCAACTGGATTTCATTTTTTAAAATTTATATCTCACTGAGAAATTTCCAACTTTGTTTCCAATCTATTTATTCACAAGAATTCTTAGGGTTTCCGCTAACTGTTGCAGATGTTCTTTGCTAGCCTGGGTTCTGCAACCTTGGAACAAGCTCTCGGGAGAGAAAAGGCCTATTTTACGGGATCAGGCTGTTTATTCATGCTGAAATTAAAAGGACTAGCTGTATCATGTTGCAAACAACAGCAAATTATCTGAACAGATAGATTCCTTTTCATTATGAGGATAAATGAGCACGTACACACACACACATGCAGATAGACACAGAGGCACATGCATATGTATGCATGAACTGTTTGGGAATAAATCTGAGAAAGAAAATGAGGGAGGGATGAGGTTAGAAAAAGTTAATGAGAGAAAAATAACCCCCTTGGGCTTAACTTTACTCCTGTCAAAGGGTAATAAAGGGGTTTTGTTTGTTTTGTTTTGTCTTGTTTCCCCCCCCCAATGAAAACAAATGACTGAGTCCTGATCCTGTTCTCTGCAAAATTATTGTTAAACCTAGAGTTGGAAGTTGAGTAAAAAAGGGGTGCCTGTTGCTGCTTGCCCGGTCAGAGCAGCTTGAAGGTTTAGGGCCTAAACCAGTACTGTGACATTGATGTCAGAAAGTTTGGGCTTCTTTATTTATTAAAAAGTGTCCATGTCTCTTTAGGTGCAGAAGTTAGTTGAATGCAGTGGTAACAAAGGACCCTGTTTCTCAGAGGTTCTTAAGAGCTGCCAGATAAAATTAGGGTTTCATGAAAGGCTGAGAGAGTGCAGACGCTCACAAATAACGACGCTGTCCTCCTTCCTTCAACAGTGCTGCATTGGGGCTCTTCTGGCAGCAGGCACTGTGTTAACGCTTTTAATATGCTCTAAAAATGAGTTTTATTTTTTAATGAAAATCTTGCATTTTTTAAAGAGATTTTTGTCTTTAATGGAAGTTATAGCTATCTCTTCTTCCTCATCCAGAATGTGGAATTTCTACTTTAAAAATTCATGCTAAACTGCATAAACCACATATCCGTGAACCTCCCTGTAGTCACTCTGTCCCCCAGTTCTGTGCCTCTGGATGTCAATTGTACCCTATGTTACACCTTAATTGGTGAGGGCGGGAGAAGAGGGGGTTCATGGTTTGTCACTTATTTTATTTACAACAGAGCCTTCCCTCTATCCTGCTGTCTCTGTCCCAGTGGCCAACAGAAAGTTGAAAGTGAAGAAAGTTGATAGAATGGTTTCTTCTCAAATCCTTCCTCCCTAGGAAGGATAGAAGTAATCCAAATATTTCTTCTTATAAATGTGAAGGTTTAATCTCATTTAAAATATCACATTGCATATCTGTGTCAGTCTGCAAAACTAACTGTTATATGGTAATATGTTGTGCCTCTGAAAACAGGTGTTTGCATTGTCCTAGTCAATGAGTCAGATAACTCGAAACATTTAAGTGCAAATGAGAGTCAGGGGAAACCCCTTTTTAGGTTTTTTCCTTCCTCCTTTTCTGTAAGAATTAAAACTATTCTACCGATCTTTTTAAAAATAGGTAAAAAAATTGAAAGCGCAAGGACACATCACCAAAAAGAAAAAAAAATTAAAGATCACAAGCCCTGAGCAAGCACATAACATTTAGCTGAAATCACCCTTCTATTTGAAGCAAAACCCCCATCAAGCAATTGAAATAACAATAGCGAGCCTTCCCTCACTCGAGAGTGCTGGCATCCTCCATGCCTTTTGGTTTTGTTTCAGGAGGAAATCCACCTTCCAGCCATTCAGCCCCAGAAGCTCCTTGGAACAGGTGGTGTCTAAGCTTCAGGGGAACCAGCAGGCTGAAAGGAAAGTCTCCCAATTGCCTCCTACCATAGCCCGAGAAAATACTTCATTATTTGTGTTTCTTTATTGAAATACAGTCTCTTTTATAGCTGAGGCAATACAGACAGCTGTTCCATTTATTTCAAATGCTCCCTGTTTATGGGGTAATCTTTTAGAGCTGGTAGCTGAACCTCTGAGCAGAGTCTGCTTGACTTCTTAAATAGGAGTGAAAACCCAGAGTCTAGAGACTGACAGGAACTTTTCTGGTAGTTCTGGGTAATTAATTTAAATTTTCTTATTATTCTTTATCTTTATCTTGCAGCCAGACAGTCTTCCCACAGGAACTGAGTTCAAATAACAAACCAATTTGTAAAAGCCTTCATCAAAACTGAACCTTACTGTGCAATGTAATCTCTCCCTTGGTGAGGAGTTTGTTTTTCCCTTCACTAAGCTATATTTCTGACAGAATCTGAGTCACATCTTGATCTGTAAAGAAGCTGGGGCATGTGCACCAGGGTATATTGCACTTGCCTTTCATGTTGCTACTGTCGGCGAGTGTTGCCAATTTCATTAGAGTGGCTAACGGTTCTAATTTACTTCTGGTTTATACTGGCTTCAGTGAAAGCAAATACAGTAACCCTTCACTTTAGGTGGCACCATTAGAACTGTATTTGTTACGCCACAGCACAGCCAAAAGAAATACAGTTATTTCTGGGAAACAGACTTATTTGCATGATATATTCTTGTTAGTGCCCTATTGTCATAGCTGTCTGCATGCTTAACAGACTTGGACACAAAGATCTGGAGAAGGATTGTAAAAGAAGAAGGGAAAAGTGGAACAAAATAAATGAATTACTGGAAATAACAGAGAAGACCAACAATTGATACCTACTGAAATGCAAAATTAAGACAGGAGAAAAACATCAGTAACATAAAAGAAGGAATTGAATGTGGTCAAACTCAGGTTCTTTACATTTAAAAAAATCCCAACAACAAACAGAGAGTGGTAAGCCCTATAAATAAATGCATTCTTGCCACTCCAGGTGTGTGTGGACCCTGCTGTCTGCAAACTGCCAAAGCTAGCTCTTGGCATCTGTAAAAACCACAGTTTGGTCCCTTCTTGTCCCTGTCACTCAAATGTCTGGGACTTCTGTTCCTATTAAATCTAGGTAGTAATTATTTTTAAACAAAAATTACTTATAATGTATACATATTCATGTAGATCACTTTGTCAGGACCAGGAACAGAACATACCAGATAGATCTTTTACAACATTGAGCACACATCTGTGATGTTAGTCCATGAAGGGGAGAGAGCAAAGGACTGAGCATAAGACACTTTGGAGAAATGTTGAAAACTGTTTGGCCTTGCCAATCTTGTCAGGCACCACAAATATTGCAATCTTGGTTTGTGAGATGGGGACTACGGGGAAGCTAAAGCATTTAAAGATTGATTAAGAAGCATATATGTTTTAAAAAATTGTCTTAAATAAACACAAATTACAACCTGCACTGAATTTGTAAATATGCAGTGCACACTGAAGAAGAGTTAAAGGGAAATTATATTCTTCATTCATTGGCAAACTGGCAGAAGAAGAGATTAATCACTATCATTTTCTTCAGTAATTTCAAGGGGTGCGGAGAAGGCTTTCAGAACAATTCAAATATCTGAATTGCAGAGCACCAAGTGAAAGGAGACAATTGCAGCTGATTTCTGTGAACTATGTTGCCCAATGGCAAAACTTCTTTTCTTTTTGAGGAGTACATATTCCAGAGATCTGCTGCTGGCATTTTGTCATCTACTTCATCGGATGCTGTGCTTCCTGTTCTGGATCGTATCCTGAGCACATGTGGTAACTAAATTTTATCAAATCTGACAGCAGACCACTGTTAGATAGACTAGTTTCTGAAAAAATTGTGGAACTCTTTGGGCTTAAACACAAGTAAGTTCAAACCCAGCTGGCCACCCTTCAGTGGGCTTTGTGCAAAACTACTCTGGTTGAAGATTATTAAGAGTATTCTCTTAGAAATAATCTCTAAATCAATTTTGAGACATGACAAGTCCATAGCTTGTCTCACTTTAGGGAAATTGTCTGGAAAGTTTAATTTCTTGAAGGCAAGTAAAGATGACTTTTCCAGATATCAAACAGAGGAAGCCTGATTGTGACATCTCCATAAATGCTCAGGTCACAGCTGCCAATTTTAAAGCCAAGAAATCCTCTATGAAAGGCGGGTGACAAAACCTGTCTTTGGAAACTCTGGGTTCAGTGTCTGACTGGGAGAGTATGAATCCTAAGAAGACAAGCCTATTTCTACACAGTTTCCAGTCATCAAAGGAAACCCCTGTGGAACTTAAAGAGAATATTCACCTTTCAATCAACTCGATTTCTAAAGCAGAGATGTAATCTTGTGTTGAATTTTATTGCATGACTTCCAGACTTTCAGAAAGGATCTAATTTCTACAGAACATTTCTCCACAACTTTATTGGCTTCATCTCTATTATATTACTTTTGATAAAAGGAAGACGTTCTTTACTATGAGGGTAGTGAGGCACTGGACCAGGTTGCCAGTGGATGTTGTGAATGCTCCATCCCTGGCACTGTTCAAGGCCAAGTTGGATGGAGGCTTAGGCTTCATGGTTTAGTGTGTGGTAGGGTGGGGCTGGAACTAGATGATCTTCAGGTCCTTCCCAACCTATTCTATGATTCTATAGGATTTTCCACATGGATGAAGAAAAGCCCATTATTACCTGAAACAAGAGAAACCTGTCCATGTAAAAGACATGGTGTGAAGGTATGTGTAAATAGCTCAGTTCACCTTCATGCAGAGATATTGGAAACAACCTGGGATATTTTTGCTGGCTTATGGGAAGCATTGTAGCTGTGTTAACACAGAACTCCACCCAGGCTCAGATTGCTTCTCAGCTGAGTTTATTAGCCTATAGGTGGTGTTGCACTGATGCAAAGAGTATTTTGACAGTTCCACTGTAACCTATATAGAATCCACTTGGCCTTTTTGGGGCATCACATCCTGTTAAGCAGACTCTCCAAAAGTGGCTGGAAGGAAGAAAACACTTGTGTGAGAGATGACTCACCCAAGGTAGGTTGAATTCACTTCATCCCCTATGGAAGGTGTCAACCAATGGGAATGCCAACTGCAATTACTTACTGTTGATCCTGATCTTAGAAATTATCTTCCAAGAAATAAGCAGACTAATGTACAGTGAGGAGGAGGAAAGTGTTTCTAGTGTGGCTGAACAGGTTAGCCACAGGCCTAGTGATCTGACCTAAGGCACTTGAGCTGAAGCTTTCAAATGCTTCTGCCTTCCCACTTGTGCACTTTAACACAGTAAGAAATGAGTTCTTCCAAAGCACATATGAATCTGAGCCCAGACTATGTCTGAGATTTTAAAATAAAAGTTCAGAGCTTCCTAGAATGTACATAGAATCAATGCTATAGATCATAATTCACACCATTTTGTTGTGATTTTCATTATTCTATATCATGCAGCTTATGATTTCCATTAATAACTAAAGATTTTTCATTTTATTTTTGTGAGTGGATGGTTGTTTTCTCTGTGCAATGAAAACTGCTATTTCAATTTAAAAATTCACCCCCTTTGCAACAGCCAGGAATTTCGGTCACCACATATGTCTGGATTCCTTTACATTATCCTAACACACATGCAATTGTTAAACTAGACTTTGACAATGAAATTAGTGTCATGGACAAAAAAAATAAGAGCTTTGGCCTCTAGGTGCACCTGTTTACAGCAACTAGGCAGGCTCAGTCAGAGTGTGTGTGTCAGTCTGCTGCTGCAGCTGTTCCATTACCATAAAAACCATGGTATTTATTAAGTTTTAAGCCTTTCTGAACTCTGTAACTCTGGCTTACAAAGGGAGGCTGTAATGCTATGTCTGGACTGTGATAATAGTTCAGATAAAGATCCAGCATGTGACTCCTAATGACAGCATTAAGTCTATTGGAAGGAACTATATCAAACTATATGCAGTAAAGCAGACAGCAAATATGAACCATGAAGAATTAATGATTAACTACTCACTGCATGCTTCACTGGGAACAGCACTGCCATTGAAGGAGTCTGCAAACTGTGGAAGAAGTTAACTCACAAACTGGAATTACACAACAAAGTAAAATTTACAAATGCACTGCTTAAAATTTGGGTGCATATTTTTCACTGTAAGAAAGCTATTTCCTTTGCAGATAAATGTCCCCAGTCTTGCAGATGATTGTATATGGGTGAGACACCTCTGTACCTTCAAAATAATACACACACACACTGAATTTAGTGGCAGTCCCAGGCATGTCCACATGGATTCAGCTAAGTCATAGGAGTCCCAGTTATGACGACCAACCAAACTCTTAGACACTGTATTATTTTCATTATTCTTTAAAGACTGTTTGTGGTTTTTCTTTTACTAGGATAATATTGTGTGTGATTACAATCATTAATCTTCTTGCATTCTGTAACTTCAGCAACCCATAACATTTGAAAGCTGGCTTTGGAGGTGCCGCATTGTAAATTACTTCGATGTTAACATCCACATCATTGACAGAATTGGCTGGAAACCTTAGAGAACCCAATGCCATGGCTACTGACAGGCTGTGCAGATGACGTCCATTTTGCTCCATTCCTGGCAGTGAGGAATTGATGCCTTGCAACTGCTTTTTTACTTTTGTGCAAGATACAACTCTTGGCTCCTGCTGCCCTGGGAATTCAGTGGGAGATGAAAATAGTAGGCAGGAGCCCCTTCCTCTCCCAAGTATGAAATCCTGTTTGCAGCTGGCGTGTTGTGGGTCACCACTGCTCATGTCAACAGCTTGAGAGCCAGCCTGCTCTGCTGCAGTGCAAGTCGTGCACTGGGGCTGCCTGACCTGGGCAGTTCCAGACCTGCACATTCCCAAAGATTTCAGCTACAGCTGAAATCCTGACCTGCCCCTCCACCCTGAGCACCAGGGATGCAAAAGTGAGGGACAGTGCTGTACGAAACTCTTTCTGTAAGCAATGGAGGAAAGCAGGCAGCCCTAAAGGTCAGTTCAGCCTGCCTCAGATTTAAATCATCCAACTGTAGATGACTGAATTGACAGCGTGAAATGATGATGCTCAAACCTTAAGGTTTGCTGGAAGTGCATGGTTGTTTACCTAAGTTAAGTGCCAAGTACAGAAATTATGTTTATGCCAATATAGTTCTATTTATGGCACCTCCACTTATCTTGCAGTCATGAATGGGCCTAATGAAAATGAGGATAAGCTCCAACATATGGAGAAAAGTAGGTTATGATGTTCTCTTTTTTAAACTACAGAAAATTTTCAGTGATAAACAAGAAGCACTTGATGGTTTGGGTAAGTATTTTGGCCCAGTGTGGTGCAACTCTTGGTAGCTCCACCTCCTGGCACTGTGTCCCATTGCTTTACAACCAGCACAGTTATAGTCAGTGCATGCTGATTCCATTTATATTCTTGCAAAGGTTCTTATATTTGTTTCCTGCTGCTAGATCAGCAGAAATTTGAAGGAATCTGAATTAGTTCTGTCGTATGACAGGTAGGAACAGCTTAACCTCCTGTGGTGGGCTGACCTTGGTCAGCTGCAACCCTCTCACTCCTCCTCCTCAACAGGACAGAAGGGAGAAAGTAAGATGGAGAGCTCATGGGCTGAGATTAGGACAGGGAGATCACTCACCAAGTTAGTGATCACTGTTACAGACAAAATGTAAATTTAGTCATATGTGAGAATTCTCTTGCCTATTTTATTCAACCAAAAGTCAGGTCTCTAGTCCCCAGCTACTGATCAGGGTCCCTCTATGGTCAATGGAAAAAGACAGGCACTCTCAGATGCACATTGAGTATCTCCTAAACTATGGATGGATGGGTGAGCTAGACATTCCTTCAACAAGCTTGTCCCCCTCCACTGGCTACAAAGGTAAACAAGACAAGATATTATTTCCTGCTTTCTCTTTCCTGGGCTGCTGGATGTCTACTCAAAAATAAGATGATTCTCTGCCAGAGAAGAAGCAGCCTTCCCTACTCGACAAGCTGATTTTAGCGGTCTGTGGATCAAGCAGCTTCTAGAATTTCACTATCACGGTGATCCAGCATCTCGTTATGAAGATATCACAGCCCAGTACCACAGCAGGACTTCTTGAAGTTTCATGCACGTTCTGGAGTCTTTGAGTCTTAGGTATATGCATGCATGTGTGCGTATTCATGTGTGTGTGGTTGTGTGTTCATGCCCATACATTGCTAAAGGGAAGAGGCTAGGGAATGGGTCTGAGTGCAAGACATGTGATCCTCCAGCCTGGTCATCAAACAGAGCTTTCTGGCTCTGTTTTGGACCACTCCACTCCAAGACAAATCTTCTCAGGAAGGCCCAAGCCAATTGGTGCCAAATGACTTTTGATTTAGCTGCAGAGACACAGCTATTACCTGTGCTATAACAACATTAGATTACTGCGTGCTGAATGGGCCCGAGGTACAAATAAAGTATTGGGTTTCCAGGAAGAAGTCAGGAAGTGTTTTAAAAATAAGGATGTGGAATGATGACTTTATGGGAGAGGTCCAGTTTCTTAAACAAAGGCATATGGAGCCATTTGAGATGCCCTGAGGTACCAAACATGTCCACTCAGTGCTGCGAAACACAGCACAAAGCCTATGGGAGATTTGCTTCTGGCATGGAAGCAAGGCACCCACTGGGTTATCCTGCGGTGCCTATAGTCACAACAGGGCCATAGGTTCAGGCAACTGTATCATACACTTACTCATTAATCACAGGTTTACATATTTTCTTTAAGGAATTGATTTCTGAATCTGTTTTTTTTCTTTTCATCTTTTACTATGCAGCTCTTTAGGGAATGATGATATCCTTACTGAAAGTGAGTGGGGCTTTACGTTTTGAGTAGGCATTAGTTTCAGTATTATTTACCCCAGTGACAACCCTGCTCTGATGAATGTGAGAATGGCAAAACCAGGCCAAAAATGAGAAAGGGGAACTGTTCCTAATATTCACCATTGATTAGATGATTTTTTTCTTCTTTTTTTTTTTTTTTTATTTGGAAATACTTCTTTTTTTTTTTTTTTTCCTTTTTTCTGTTTTGCTTTGTTTCATTTTGGTCTTTTGTTTTGTTTTGAAGGATTTGGGATTAGTGAAATCGTTCTTCAACCTGCTTTTTAAATTAATCACTCCTTTGTATTCTCCAGTTTTATAAATTAAAAAAAAAAAAAATAAAAATCACCAGTGCATTACAAAAACACATTTTCTTAAAATTTAGTGGCTGCTTTCCAAAGCAGGAAGTTAAGAAAATAAAGCAACTTTATAGCCAGAGTAAGATAAATAACACTGCCCTAGGAGACAACGCTATTTATACTCCCTTTGTGTTTGTGTTTCCTATTCTGTCCTCATCCCCATACACTGTCTGTAATTAAAATCATAGCTCCTGAAGTAATTTTACACTTCCTTTCCAGTGATAATGCTGTTTTACCCCCTACAGAAATTATAATGGTGTTGCTAATGCAGGCAAGATAGAAAGGACAGCTAACATTTTAATCTGTGCAATTTAAACCTGCTCTTTCTATCATTATGATGAAATAGGTGATGGTTTCACAAATATCTTGTCATGAGTGGAGTCTTGATGTTGCATATGTTCTAACAAGTACAGTGCTGTGTAAAAATACCCATCTTTCTGAATGTGGGTCCTCTCCTCAGAAAAAAGGGAGGTGACCTGGGTTTCAGCTGGAGGGAGTCACGTAGTATTTACATTGTCTTTTTGTTCAATCTCTATAGAGAAGTATATGCTTTGTGTGCTTGGTTTGTCTTCTGGAGCTCTTCACAAGCGTGTCTTTTCACTGAGAGTAGAGGGAAATGTCGTATCATTTATCGGGACTGCATTTCTCCCTTATGGTGATTCATGCCACGTGTAGACTCATATCCCCTAAATTTGGGTTATTGAACTAGCCTCCTGGACACAAGCTATTATATAAAAGTGGTGTTATCATTGTCATCTTCCTCAATTTAGCAAAGCAAAACTTGGAAAAAATTCTTGCTCTTGGACTCCAAGTAGCTGAGATCAGATAAGGGACAAAGAAAGGAAATGTTTCAGGAACACCCTTGTCCATGGTCACTGTGTCTAAGCAGCAAAATGCATTTGTTCCAGCTGATGCAAAATAGCCATGTCACTGTAGCCAGAGCAGGGGTAGCAGCGGTGTTGGGGAAGAAGCTGGAGAGAGCCACGTGGGCTGGTGGGAGTGACCCATATGTTGTATCTCACTGGGATGGCTCACAAGTCTGGTGTCACAGAGACCAGTTGCTTCACTTCAAAAGAAAGCCAGGGAGCTAATTAGTGTTTATGAATCAGCTCAGGGACATTAGATAATCAGACATGTATTGAGGGGTGCCAAGATATCTATCAGTGTAAGGATAACTATTGTTTCCTAAATTATTTCCCTGTATGAATAATGTGCTGGCTGTGGTGGATTCCTGAGACACCTGTCTTCCACTAACTGACTAGGTTAAGCCTAACAGAGAGTCTGGATTTAACTGTAGGTGCATTTTAGGCACTATAGTCTTTAACAAATCTAATTATGAGGGCATTCATAATGTGGTGCATGGTAGGAATTTCATGGGATGAAGCCCATTAATACAAAATTCACTCATAAAAAACAGCAACGGGATTATTCTGTTATCATAAGCTCATATCTTTGGGGATTTAAGAATCACTGTGAGGAAATGTAAAAGAACAATCTGAAACAATGCAATGTTAATTGGCAAGCCTTTTTCAGGATGAATAAATGTTCTTTCACACAAATCCAAACAGTGCCAGTGGAGGCTGGTCCTTATTTAGGAACTACAGGCAATGTAGGAAAACTGCAGAGTCTGAGGCTGCCTTGCCACACTCCTTCGAAGGTGAAATAGAAGTGGCAAAGTTAAATCACTCAGAATACCAGTGCTCCAGTAAGAGCAAGCACTGCCCAGTTTTGAACAACATAAAGAAATGCTGATATAAAACAGTGAAATATACCTTCATCCATCACTCCTCTAAAGCCAGTGACTCGTTTGAGTAACACTCAGTTATACCTAGAGCTTTTCCAAACCAGTGATGTGCGTAAGAGCTGTCTGGCAGATGTGAAATAGTCCAAGACAAATACAGGACATGCTGGATGGGCTGCACGTGCAGCACAAGGGGCAGTGCTAGGGCTGTCTGTCTGCTACTGCTCTCAGGAGGTGTTAGGTGAGGGCAGGTGGCCAGACAGGACCTAGCTGTCATAGGGCTGGTGACCCAAGATACAAAGTTTTCGACCTGTGCCAGGGCTACCAGAGATCCAGAAGTCGCAGAACAAAACTAGGAATGCATCAAAATATGCTTAGGGGTAGTTTCTCAGCAGAAAGGGGAAGGGGGAGACATTGGAAAAAATCTGGAAAAGCTTGCTATATGCTAGAGTGCTTGCAGACAGTGACAGGAAACAGATCTCAACTCTTCTTGGTGTTTTTTAAGGCAAGAACAGTGCTTTGTTTTAAACATCATTAGTTTTTGTGAGCTTAGAAATGTTAAAAAGTGATCAAAGTAACAGCTTGTTCATTAATAATATGCTCTAGAACTGAGCAATGATTCCTAATTGAGAAATGGGTAGTACTCAGTCCAGCTTTCTGATTGGCTTTAGGGAGCTTGAATGCATGGCCTTATTTCACTGCAAAGCCCTGGCAGACTTTGCACATTAAAATTCTAAACTGTCTAAGTAGGTGTGAAACTAATTTTGTGTTTATTTTTTAAAAACCACCTCTGATCATTTAGGACCATCCACTTCACTTTGGGAGGCCCTTACCTAGCTGCAGGTGGGCCCTAGGAGACAATAAAGCCCACCTCAGAGAGGATAATTTCTTGAATATCATAACCTGAATATTTATAGCTTCTGGAATCCTTGTACCTACTTATCCATGTTTCCAGCCACAACTTTTCTTAATAAGAAGGGCTTTGAAAAACTTGCTAAATCTGGACATAAAAGGAAACAGAAGTTTCCCTAGTGCAGTGGAATTTTTTAAAAGTCACATAGTAACTTTATTGATGAAACAAGGAAGAAAGCTCTTTTCCACCAGACTTTGCGGAGCTTATTTACAAAACACAAGATTTTTTCAGTAATGTGTAGGCAAGGCAAAGTTGTGATGGGGTTTCCTGCAGGGTGAGGATGCTTATGTGGCTAGTCATTTCATCAGTAGTTTATCTTGTTCCTTTGCTCGTGGGGTTTCAGTATGTTTATGAGAGACAAACCTTGGGGGGAAAAAAGTACTCTCAAAGAAAGAAGAAAGCTTTCAGAGACATTTTGCCATTTAAAAGTTTTATATAACATGAGAATGCCTGCTCTATCCTCTTTACAAAATGCAAAAATGTTTGCAAATTACCTGTGCATCTATAATTTATTATCTTGAGAGAACTGCTTTGGGAGTTCACTTAGTCACTGTCATGGACAAGCTCCAAGTTACCAAAACTGGTCAGTGAAGTCCAGAGAGCACTGAAATCATGCTGACTGACTGGTGTTCTGTCTCAGATTCAGAGATCTGAATTTATGGTATCTAAATAAAAGTGTCTGCAGTAAACTAGAGAGCTAAGCTTCTTTTCCTGTCAGTGGAGAAGTGAAGAGCTAGGGCAGGATTTGGTTGTCTAATTGTGGTCATCTAGTGTCATGAGAGATACCCAGGGGTCCCCCACCATGTTTCTTCTGGTTCCTCAGAGAGGTTCAGGTCACTTGTAGGTATGTCTCATGCCTATCAAAACTGTCTATCAGCCCCATGTGGGTGACTTGGGTGTCCCAGGTTGTCCTTCTCAAGTGACGCAAATACTTATGCAGCAGAAATGCACTTTTAACTGTTTGAATCCAAAACTGCACCCTCCGCTCAGTGCACTGCAGTGTGCACACAGTATATGATCTTTGCTTCTGCTACAGTGTACTCTTCTCTGTATTATTTTTTGAGTGCTGCTCTTCAATGATTTCTGAGAGATCAGACCCCTGGCTTTGCTGTCTTTCCCACCACCTATGTAGCAGTTGCATGTAGCTCTGAGAAAATCAGTAACTATGGCTTCAATAACAGTGTCTTGAGTAGACTTGTTGAGAGAGCGTGTTAATGGTTAACATGTAGTTAGATTAATGCAGAAGCATAAATATGCACATACATATGACACACCCACTGTATTGAAAGATAACTCATTTTATTCTTAGTAATTACTTATTTCTCAGACTCCAAAGACCAAAGACCTGAAGATGAAGGGGAAGCCAAGATGTAGGTGCTAAGCAGTAGTATGTCCCCTCTTGGCATAAATGACAATAGAGCTATAGGTAAAAGTGCAGATAAAAATCACTGCCACTAAATAGATTTTCAGAAACTGAGCCAGATTTGCAAAGATCCTTCATCCAACAACTCCATTACCCTCTGCAGGGTTGGTAGGATGAAAAGTTCTTTTTGCAAATGTGACCCTTCTCTCTCATAGGTGCAAAAAGATCCCGCCACCACCAAATAGGATGACTTCAGCTGCTGAAGGAGGTTTCAAATTTAGTGCTAGCAGGTTATAAATCATCTGGGGAAGCTGTAATGTCTTATTGTGAATGATGGGACCTTGGAAGGGTAGCAGTTCTGTGGAAGTGTCATTACAATGTATGTTTAATATGCTGCTACCTATGTTTATATTTACACTACTATGTATGATTGTGTTATTGCTACATTTATAAGTGTAAAGACTAAAATCTAAAGCATCATTTTCCCACTGCGTACTGTCCCTCTAAAACAGGAGCAATGGCTGTAAATGTGTAAAAAGAGTGAGTCAGCAATGCCATTCCCTGTCTTGTAACTAAACAACTGCTCTGAAGACTATCTATTGTCATTTGACAGCTTTTACCATTAAGTATTAAAAACCAAGAAACTGCTCTTTTGAAACATGAGGACTTCTGTCCTTTAAGGCAAGTAACAGACCATGAGCCAGATCCTGCTGTCTTTGTATCCAGAAAGAGGAGGCTTTCATTCTTTAATTAAGTGGTATGAGTCCTTTTTTTCCGCAGCGTTGGAAAAATAAAATAAAAAGACTGATTGATTATAACAACAAGCTGAACACCAGATGTTTTATGAATATACGGCTTCCCCAGCCCACACCCATGTGCATGTAAGAGAAAAAGAAAAACAAAGGACTGTTTATAATTGTCAGAATATTAAAACCTTTGCTTATTCAATGTTCTTTCTTTGCTGGCCTGTTCATGCAGCCAAAAAATTCATTTATGACATAGACCATTCATTGCTCGAGTTTTGCTTTCCAAACTTGGTAGAAGTATTTCATGGCCATAGTCAGATGTCTTTCTTTATGTAAATTTTGATAATTTGGAGGCTATCTTTAAACCAGTTCCTGAAACCGCAGGCAATAATAACTCACTTGGTTTCATGTGCTCCGCTCAGTCCCATCAAGACAAATTGCTGGGTTTGGTGTCCTTTGCCAAAAGAGAGGAACATTCCCTTCTCCTGTTACATAACACTGAGACACTTGTGCGGGAGAGACGGGAACCAAGGCTTGCTGACTAGCAGGTATTCTGCAGCTTTGGGGCTTCCTGCCACACTTTAGAGTATCTTTTATGGAAATCCAAATACTGTTCTCCTGCAGATTTGTGAATGCAGCTATTACTAGTGCATTAGCCCTTCCCTGAAAGAAAGGCCATGGACTAAAGCTTTCCTGCTGTGCCCATGCAAACACTTCTGTTAGCTTTTAAAGGATTTTTTGTTTCAGCAATGCACGAGTTGATCCAAGAACATATTAAAAAAAAAAAAAAAAAAAAGTAAAAATAAGTCCATCATGCCATTTTATAGTTTCTATAAAAATCTAAAGTTGTTTTTCCAGAGTTGTCAAAGATCAAAAAACTTCTTAGAATTGATTGCTATCTTTAACTACTTGGATGACGAGACACCTGAAACTGAATTTTTTAATGGCATTATTGGTTTTGTGGGTTTATAGTTTCACATCATTTGACAGTGATCCCAAACACACTTCAGCCTTCACAGGTTGGTTTGAGTATGGTGCAGACACATAAGACAGACAATAAAACTGGAAAGTAAGCACCAGTGGGAAGCAATAACCTCCCTGCGCGAGGCTACTGTTAGCTTGAATTAGGATCCTGAACTGCTTGAATCCGTGTTTTATATGTGCCACACTTTGCTAGCCATCAATATAGCTGAAATAAGAAATGACATGGCTGCCTTGTTTAAACTGTGAGATGGCTAAAAAAGTATGACATTAAATCCCCTGCTTTTCTGTTTCAACTGTTCCTCAGCTGCTTTTATAATCTCTATATTTAAATTGAGATAACTCCTGTAGTATTTTCCCTAACTTAAATATATACATATACGTGTGTGAGTTTAGCTTGGTTTCTGAAAGGAGTGAGGCTTAGGCCATCACATTGTGAAGAGTGTATCCATATGTCTTGCTCATTCCTCCTCCGTAATAACTTTTGAACTGGTTGCTATGTGACAGCCAAAGCTAACAATCAGAAGCTCCCAGAAACGCAGTTTCCTAAACATTTTGTAGAAACTGATAGCTGCAAATGCAAGAGAGACCTAAATAAGGGATGCTACTGAGGAAAAAGCCAGTATAATTCAGCTCTGTTACACCTGAAGGGATTGCAGGTGCTGGACCAGTGTGCACACAGCGCTGCTCGCAGGACGGCACATGTTGCTGCTTTCCCGGCCGAAGCGGTGAGAGACATGGCAGATACCGCAGGACTTTAGGAAGCGACATGTGGAGTGAAAGCACATGTGGCCACAAAGCTAGTTCCTCCCACTGAGCAATTTATATGTCTATCTGTATGTACATAGCATGATTAAAAATCTGACTAGGTTTTATATGTACTACTGAGGACACTGAGACCTCCCCTGGTATCAAGTTGGTAATGGACAGCCCAGGATCTTGGGATTTTCTTAGGTGGTATTTAGCTAAAGAAGGAGAGAAAAGGAAAAGAGAGGATTCAGATCATAGACAAGTTATTTCTGGGACTTACATATTTTGTTAGTCTACTTGATTTCCTTGACCAGGCTCCAAGTCTTCCTTTTAATTGACAGATCAGCAATAATTTTCTGTTGCTGATAAGGAGATGTTTTTTTTTCCAGCACACTTATTCTCAGTAAGGCCATCAAATAGGCTATAAATTTCCTCTTCAATCTATAAGTGGAAACATCTGATAATACATAAATATTTATCACTTTTTCACTTCAAATAGAAGCACCAGAATTGCTTTTTATAAACATGATTTTAGAACCCCTGATACTGAAATGCTAAAAAAGTACATCAGGTTATGTTGTAGTATAGAGAAAATACGGTGTATTTTTAATACTTTTAATAATGGTTTTGATTTCTTGTTGAAATTTCATTTCCATTTAAGAACAGGTTACTGGAAGACTGCCTGAACCAATCTTAGCATACTAAATTTTAGTGTAAGGCTTGTAAGAATCCTGATTATCCCTAGTAGTAACTGGAAATTAATCTCCTCTAATTTTTCTTCAGTATTTTTCCCTCTAACATGCAGTCATGGTCTGAAAAAAAAAAAAAATCCTTGTGAACTAAGGTGTGGATTAATTTTGAGTACCTGATGGCAATGCACATAGTCTTTCTATAAAGTTCAGTATTATACAAGTTAAAAATATGTATAGTACTCTGTAATATTGTCACTGAAAATGAGCTTCAAAGGTTTCAGCAGCTGACATATGCTGGGTAGTTAGCACAGGACCAATTCTTCAGTAACATCCCTGCCAATCCTTGAGAGCAGAACCGCTGCAACCAGCTCCAGGAGGCCTGTGAGACAATGCTTCCCCAGGCAGCTTCAGAAGCAGGGCAGGAGGCTCAGCATGTCACAGTACATCCCACCCACAGGTGACACTGATGAGATCAGCCTGGTTAGTGAATTACCACTGAGGAATTAAAAATGTGAATAGTTAGATCTTGGGAGATTTCGGAATAGAGCTGAGGTGCATTCAGGTACATTTGATTTCAATGGGAGCTGCTCATGAAGCTGCTTCTAAAATCTCCACAGAACCCTTACTCTTTATCAAAATTTTCAAACATCCTCAGTTATCAAGCACTTAGTACTTAAGAGAGTTTGTGCTTAATTTTCCCTTGGGTAAAGAAAAGTCTTAGAGTTCTGCCATGGGTTGTGGGAGTTAAGGTATTATTGCAGTGAAGCTTGTAGGGAGCAAGTGGGATGAATGAGCATTACAGCCTGTGTTTTCTGCTTGCATGCTGCAATCTTAGATCAGAAGATCTCCTTTATAAAAGGTTACATTGCAGATTTTATACCTGATTTCATCTGAACTTACACTGAAATATACCGAAATTCCTAAAGATTTCAATTTGTCTATGTAAAATGCTTGTCTTGGTAACTAAATATGGATTTAGAGAGCCTGCAACATCTCAAAAACTGGAACTACTCAACTGACCGTGAGCTAAAAATACTCTATGTAGCATTTCAGCTAGTTGTATCGAGACTGAGGAGTGAACAATGTAACTCTGAATAGCTGAGATTTATTTCTTTTTACATGAAGAATGGAAAATACATGAAATATCAGACAGTTTGGCAGTTAAAGCAGACAGAAGACAGAAAGAGGAATCATGATATAATAAATATATGAGGGGAAGAAATAATTCTTTGCCTATTTTTTCCACACACAGGAACACTTAGATACAACTTCCCTTATTTAAATGCACCTATGTCAAATGCATGAGGAACCTGATAATAACATTGATACTAACAAAAGTGGGGAATTGATAGCCTAAAATATGCACACTGTGATCTCAGATTTATTTTACATAAACCAGATAGTATCAACCAAAGATAAACCCTGTGGCAGAACAGAGACAGTGTTTCTCATTCAAATATAGAACTCTTCTATAAATAGCCTACTTTACTATAAACTTTATTCTTCAGAGATTAAATTATTTAGCTCCTTATGAGGTTTAATGGTGTAGTCCAAGCCACAGGCACCTTTCATTAATTTTCATTAGGATGAATTCCACTATTCTCACTTTCTAACTTGGTAGGCTAGTAAGACAATTATTTTGAGTCCATTCATTAGAGGAAAAGAAGAGAGAAAACCAGCAAAGCAGTTAAAGCACAACCTTTTGGGGAGCTGGTCCTATGATGCTTTGGTTTTGAGAGCCACAGTGTAGACTGGCCACATCCTCTTCCTTGCAAAAGCCCTTGGAGGTGCTCACCTTTTGTGCAATGAACCAGAGTTCAGTGCTACCAAGAGACGTGGGTGAAATTGCGTGAGCCATGCCTGAATAGAGGAAATCTCCACCACTCCTGTGAAAGCTGGGCTGCCAATCAGTCAAAGTGGGAAAAAATCCTAGGGATCAAAGGAAGAATAGTTTACTACCCTTTAGATCCAAATTATATTGGTAAGTGTATTAGGTGGCAGTGAAGGAGGGGAACATGCATTCGAATTACTTTGCATCTGGCTCACCAGATCTGGGCTCTGGGTTAGGACTTTCCACTGGGGATTTGAATCTGATTCACATTGAAGAACCTCTTCCAGTTCAAATTGCTTCTCCCCAGAAAATAATGTATTTATTGAAATTAATTCAGTTGGCGATCCTATGGTACAGCATTGTTGGCTATGTTATAGGAGAACAACACTCTCCTCAGTGCCTGGGCTCTTTGTGCTGTGCACTTTCTGAGGCAAGCTTGGCAGATTAATTCCATATTAGCCAAAGAGTGTGTTCTGAGGGTGAAACACAGCGGAATATTAATTTTCCATCTACATAAGACCCTGAAGCGAGAGGTTTGAGCAACCTGGAATTTTTTAACCCTACAGGGCAGAAGCATGAAGGGAGAGATTCAGTCAGGCAGCAGCAGAAGCTGCCAAGTGTTTAGACAGGAGAAAGAGGAATCTCTGGCTACTAGCTCTAATTGTCCTAGAGCTGCAGTTTGCTGATGACACTGCCAATCATTCTTACTTTTTTAATGCACTGCTCTCCCATATGGCTTTATTTATTTAGCTACATATTTGTTCATCTATTTATTTATTTATTTTTCTGTAGGATTTAAATCACTAGAAATTACTTAGGAATAACTGGAGTATGGATTTTCCTGTTTAAACATTTCAATGTCAAGCCACATAACAGGTGCTATGGCCTGATGTTACTGCATTACTTTAGTTGATATTTACCTAATGCTAAATAACAACATGATTGTTTTTGAGGGAATTTGTTCAAGGATGGGAAATGTGGAAAATTTCATGTGCCAACAGAACGAATAAGTGATAAATATGGTGTAACAAGTGTTTTCGAAGAGGCTTTCTCCTACTGCATTTTAAAGCAATGCAGAATATCCGGAACCATGGAGGTTCCCAGAATTTTGCTTAAAACAAAACAAAGCCCCCTGTTTCTTTTCAGCTTGAAACCACCTGATCCTCATCTAAACCTGGAAGGCTGACATTCTCTTTGTTCTCTGCTTCAATCAATTAGGTGTACGTGCACAGCTTTTTTGAATCTGCTTACTGCTTACTTATGACACCAGAAGGATGTTCCAAACTGGTGGTCAGTGAATTATTTTGCTTAAATCAAAACATTCTGTGGAAATCTAAATTTAACCATCTTTTCTTTCCCCAAGACTGATAATAAGCAGACTCATAAACTAAAGAGGTACAGTATCTCTTTCCAATACAGTGTAAAGACAGAACCACATCATATATTGAGGCTAGCTGGTAGAGGCCAAATTCGGTCTTCTGCTGCATTCTTTGGGATCATATTGAGCTGAATGAGAACCACCTGCAGACAGAATTTGACCCCAAAATGAAAGCCTGGCCACAGATTTGATTTGAATTACTTGACTTAGAAGTGAGGTAGGGTTGGTTTTTTTTTTTTTTTTGCCAGCATTTTTGGAATAGTTGTAATAGTAATAGTAAAGATAGGACATTTCTCCATGGAAGAAAATATTTAGAAATACTTTTGGAAAATTGTGATGACCTGCTGTGCTGTGTTTTAAAATGTGCTATTTTCTTGAGGTGTATCAGAGCCATTATGTTTGAGGTAGCAGAACTTTTGATGCCAGATGACTCACAAATTCACCAGAGCAGTGGTTTACAAATGGGTTGAGTCTCATCTTGATGAGAAGACTGTCTGGTCTGCTTTGGTTTAAGAGAACCTATGATCCCACCGCATACTGTGGGTAAATTCCTGAGCTGGAAGACAGAGATGGGGAGCAGAATGAAGCCTCTATATTGCAAGGCGAAATAGCAACCTTCTACACCACTTAGATGCACACAATCTATGGGGTAGAAAGGGGTCCACCCAAGGGTACTGAGGGAGCTGATGAAAGTTCTCATTGAGCCACTTTCGATTATTTAGGAGTAGTCCTGTCCGACTGGGGAGGTCAGGTGACTGGAGATTGCCAAATGTGATGCCCATCTACAAGAACAGCCAGAAGAAGGATCTGGGGAAATCCAGTCTTGTCAGTCAGGCCTCAGAGCTGAGGAATGTTTTGGAGCAAATCATCCTGAGTGCCATTACATGACACATACAGGATAACCAGGAGATAAGGCCCAGTCAGCTTGGTTTATGAAAGACAGGTCCTTCTTGGCTAACCTGATCGTCTATGACAAATTGACCTCCTGAGTGGATGAGGGAAAGGCTGTTCCTATTGTCTACCTGGAATTTAGCAAGCCTTTTACACTGTTTCCCACAATATTCTTCTGGAGAAGCTGTCTCCTCATGGCTTGGATGGGTCTACTTATACGCTGGCTAAAAACTGTCTGGATGAACAGGCCCAAAGAGTGGTGGTGGATGGAGATAAATCCAGTTGGTGGTTGGTCACAGGTGGCATTACACAGATCTCAGTATTGGGCCCAGGTTTAGATTGGATATTAGGAAAAATTTTTCACTTAAAAGGTTGTCAAGCACTGGAACAGACTGCCCAGGGAAGTGATTGAGTCCCTGTTCCTGGAGGTATTTAAAAGATGTATAGATGTGGCACTTAGGGTCATGGTTCAGTGATGGATTTGGCAGTACTAAGTTTGACTCAATGATCATTTTCCAACCTAAATGATTCTATAGTTCTATGATTCTTGATTTTAATGTTCTGTTCTATGGCAAAACATGCAGGTTAGGACTTTTTTTCCTACTTTGTTTGCAAGCAGATGACAATTCTTTAGTAATAATAGTCTCCAAAAAAAGGAAAAGAATATTTCACTGGCTTAAGCCTGATATCCTTCTATTTGCCTTACTGCAGCTAAGAGGATGACTGGAAAATTTGGTCTAATATTTCTTGAGTTTTCCTTAATTTTCTTGTTTAATTGTGGTTATAATGAAAAATAAGCATTCTGTTACTTAATGTACACCTGACTATGTGCCTGTCAGCTAATCAACATGACTTCTGAGCTCAAAATATCTCCGGTTCATGTTCCTTTTAAATGATAGTCCAGTGGTGGCAGTGACGTCTACTTGTTGGAAGCTAAAAGAAATACCCTTTACATATTTCAAATACTCTCATGTACTTGAAACAGTCATTTAATTAAAGTGTAATCTTGAACAGTGGAAAGTGTGAGTGATTAAAACATGCACACTAATCTTTTGAAATATAGTTTCTCTCTCCTTCTCTTTCTTTGTCCCCTTTGTAAACAGAAAAAAAAACCAAACCCATAAGTGAATTGTACAGGCAGTTCAGAGATGTGTACTTAAAATTGAGTGATTGGATGCCAATGGTATTTTCGAGGACATGGGAGACATTGACTTAAATCAAGGACTGAAACCACTAGAACATGTTCTTCGGCATATTCTCACTCTCCTTCTTCCCTTCAGCTCCTTCAATTCCTCTTCTTCACTAAAAAAGTGTTTGGTTAAATAGAAGAGCTCTTTTGCTTTTTGAACAGTTACCCATTTAGGGCCAGATCAGGTATCTTTTTTTTAGAATGAGTGATACCCTGCTCTACAAGAGTCCTTAAGACTGCAATAGCACTAATAGCAGTGTACAGCTTTCCTTCAAAGTAACAGCATTCTGGCCATTAAAACACATACCTGCTAAGATTATCTATACAAGGTGTTGTCATTACTTATTGCAAGTATACGATTATCAAAGGTAGTTTGGACATCAAAAGCAGTGTCACTGCAATAAAAAAGCAATAGCCTCCTCTGGGTCCAGCTAAACCAATTACTCTCCTAAGAGAAGGCAATATTAACAAAATCAATACCATCTGATCTCTGAATTGGCAATGTTGTCTAAGGTGGACAGTCTGATTTCTAAATCTGAAGGTGACATTGTCCATCTACATTTGTCAACACATCATCTCGTTAGCATTTTTGCATTTGGTGACCTGATGGTTGCCTAAGTTACTTATTAAAACAGTAGTTCAGAATTTTTAAAAATAGATTTGAAAGGTTAATTCATAGCAAGAGCCATCCTAATTTGGGAAATTTCTGAGACCATCACAGCTCCCACATATTTGAGCTATGGGCGACTTCTTTCCCTTGATCATCCTTACCTATCGAGGTGTGTTTGATTTTTAGCTCTTGTCATGCGAGTTCACAGTTTTCTATTTCAAACAGTCTTTTCTTTGTTTTCATTCTTCTGGAATGTGAGCATGGATCCTAAAGTACTCTTTTGGCTACAAATGTATCCAAAACTCAGCAAAACTGCAGGCCTGTTATGTGTTTCTTTGCTTGCTAGTCATAATCAGCATGCGGGTATAATTTTGCTCTTTGAAAGTTCTGTGCATGTATTAATGAGTTAATCTAAATTAGCAGAGAAAATAATTGGCAGAATTGCCTGCCTCTTGTTAGCCTGAGGGCTGGGAGCACATGAATGCTCTCAAATCTGCATCTCCCACATGGCATCCCATTGCTATGCCCACTTGAGTCAAAGGGCAAGAAGTAAGTACTCCTTTGAAGTACTACCTTAAACAAGAGATAAGGAATTGTAAACTTAACTGAAGCCTAACTGACGGCAAACAATTCTGCCTTTTCATGCACAATAAGCAATTGCCTAAACTGTCTTTCAGCCTGTATAATGTAATCATGACAGCAATCGACCAAGCCCAGTCTCTTTTTCACTCTTCCTATGTTATTCTACTTCAGCAGATCTTCCATATAAAGCTGAGTGATAAGACTTTTCAATTGCACCCATGTTTCAGAAGAAACAGTGCACAAGGTAATGACAGGTTTCGTCACCATAGCTGTGGCTGTAAACAGTTCCCAAGCTTCCTGTTCCTGAATGATATTGCAGTGGCTTCCTGCAATTACACAATATATTGTCATGCAGATTAGCTACGGGTCATTTCATGAGGATAGGAAACTTCAGAGGTTTCTGTTAAACCTGTCAAGTTGGCAGATCTAACATAATGTTGGGATCCCCTCCAGCATTCCTCTCCATAATCCATGCATCTTATTGCAGGCTCTCTCTGAGAAGTGGGTGTAAAACAAGTTGTATCATTCCTCTGAGGAAATGCCCCAGATGGCTGTTTTACGAACAGGCATTCAGAGTCTGAGATTCCTTGACAGAAAATGGCTGCAGGCCTGCAGGAAAGCAAGCTGAAGGGAACTCCAGGGATACAGAAATGTCTCTTTGGGGAAGACAAGAGAGTCTGAGATCCTTATGGGCTTTGTCTGTCTTCCTCTGAAAAAGGGAAATGACATACATGCATGTACAGTTACTGTTCAGGGAATGAAAAGAGAAAGACGGAAAATGTGTGGATTTTTCATTTAGGTGCCAATGACAAATCTGGGGAAGAGATATGTTTCTTCATGCTCAGCAACTGGCATTTAGCAGTGGTTTTGTTATGTATCGAAAGTGAGAGAAAATATACAATAAACCTAAGAGCTGAGGAGGAGACATAAGGAACAATCTGTAAAGTTAAGTTTAGTAAGTGCAAGCTGAGAAAAAGGTCAGGGTTATCGTAAGCAACGAAGGAAGCAGTCACAGTCTGCCAGTCTGCCTGTCTGCCTGTCTGCAATTTAGAGAATCTCACACATCCAAAATAAAGAACAATGTATTTGGATGACAAACCACATGCTGATACTATAAGCCATGTAGACTCTGAAGTCCAAATTCAGGTTGCATTTTGTATGGAAAAAGCCATGATTTAGAGATTTTATGAAAAAGCTAAACTTAAGAACTAAGTTTAGGCTTAGCAACAGATATGTCATGAGCCCTATCAGAAAGCACAATAGTGTACTATGGTAACTTTGGACTGTTTTAGGGATCTAGAAAACCTACTTGCCCTCTCCCTCTACTCCTCACTGTTGTGCTTTCACATATATATGATCAATTATATTGTGTAGCAAATGTGAGTGATTCCAAAGGATGTTAGCCATCTTTTGAGATGTTCTTTTCTGAGGACCTTAAAAATGTTTTCTCCTTTTTAATGAGGTCATCTCTGAGAAGAGTTTACAGTTTCCCTACCTTTGCAATAGGCAAACTGATTGTCTATGACAATATCAGCAACTATCTCTGTTAATGTTTTCCCTCCTTTTCAGTGATACTGTGAGTTACAGTTTGACAGTATTGTGACCATCTTCTTGAAGTCATGTGGGGCGTCTAAAAAACTACTAGAAAAGCAGCAAGAAAAAACAAATGGACAGGTCTCAGAATACTTTGGTTTCTCTTCCAACTCCTTTCACTTAAATCTTTTGCTGAAGGCTGGAGTTCTTGCCCAGGAATTCCAGAAAGCACACTGCTCCCTGGTCTGTGGTGTTACTGTGGTGGAAGAAAGAAGTATATATTTAGATTCCTGCCTTGTTTTAAGCATTCAGTGAAGTCGCTGTTATGAAAATCCCTTTTTTCTTCAGTGAGTAAACCTACAGAAATTGTTTTTAAAAAATGATCTCCACTCTCACTGAACAGATGTCTGTCCCTTCTTTCTGTGTCCCCAGTGCTGCAATTATCTTCTTGAAGCCATATGGGGAGGAGCGCAGGCCAGACACTCACTGAATTGACTCATTTATTAATCATTCATTATCTTCTGTAAGAATGAACAAATTTACTGGCTTGTGTCTGAACAAGAGTTTTCTGAGCAGATTCTACCAGTCAGCATTTTCTGAGGCTGAACAGAGCCTGAAGATGAGAAAAGCACTGTCTTTCTCCACTAACAGTGCTTTCCTCATAATCTTCTGCTTACTCTGAGTAGCTGGAGTAGCCAAGATGCGGTTTGTGCCCTGGCACAAGATTCATGCATGCAGAACATCTTAACTTCTGTCATGGTAGAGGACTGTGTTCTAACAAGCTGGTTGAAGCTTATGCTTCAGCTTGTCATGGTATGTTTATTTAAAGGCTTAACAGCTTGCCATGGTTACACTTGATGTTATTATTAATAGGAAATGTTTTGTTTTGACTCTCCTTCCTGACATAGGGTCCTTTCTGCATCATGGCCATTCCCAGACATCTAAATGCACCTTCTTTTGGTTTCTTTCCATGTTTTGCAGTTACGTCTGTGAAACCAGGTAGACAGCACAGGGGTCGTACAGCTAAAATCAAAGCCAAAATTATCACAGCCTGCCTCAGAGTAGGGTTGGCCAGATTTGAAATCTTCTATTGGGAAGAATTTTTCACATATTAAAATATCCTTAAAGCTTCAATACCTCTCTCTCATTTCCCCCAACAGAGTCAATCTTCAGTGGAAGATCTTTTGGGGAAGTATTACAGGGAATTCAGGTTTTATATGTCATTTGAGTTACAATAATGTAACAGATGGATGTCTTAAAATAAACATTTTAGAGAAAATATAAATCAACTGCCCAGATTTCTGGGAAGAGAACAAAACCTACCCCCGACCTTTATGTGTCACTGGAATTAAATTTTAAAGTGGAAGAATATGTCTGAACCAAAATCTGTTAAAGTGAATGCCATGACTCCTCTTGACCTTAGTGGCTTCTGGGTCAAGGCCTGTGTGACTTAGTTTACCCTAAAAAGGGCCATTTAGTAGGTAGCTGATTAGTGTAACTGAAGTCTGAAAACAAGTACAGTAGCTGCAGTGAGCTGATGAATATAGCTAAACTGCTGTTCTCTAAACAGTCAAATAGCTAAATATCACTTAAGTGGCTTGGCTTAAATTACCTTGGAACAAGTTACTGTGAAAGGGAAATGAAAGCATATAAATGAGTCTGAGACACTTGTATTCATTTGCAGAGAAGTGAGGGAAACAATTAAGATAAACCAGAAAATGGCAGGCGTGTTGAGCCATATGGCCCTTTCCTGTTTCTAACACTTCTTTTGTTTAACTTTTCCAAAGCAATTTTGTCACTATTATTACTGTGGTTGTTTCAGTTTTAAACATGTTTTCCTAGCATTCAATCTTTTCCTCAGCTGCCCCTCTCCTAAAAAAATAAAAAGGAAAAAAAGACAGTAAAAAACCCTGAAAAAAATAAAGAGAGAAAAGAAAAGAATAAAAGTCCCGAACCAATTAAAAATAAATGCTGGAAAAGTCTTTAAGATGCTCTTTGGCTCACATTGCCTTTAAAACTTTGCACTGCATGGAAGTTTCTTTTGCTTTTGCTTTCTGCCTGTTTTGCCCAGCTGTTGGGCACTCCAATGTTCTGCTACAGCAAAGCAGATGCAGACTACAGATCACATGGACTGCTCCAGTTGAATGAAAGCAGCTTTGGTCATTAATAGTAGGGTCTTTGGATTTTTTTTTTTTTTTTTAAACAAGTTGTCCTTTTTTTTCCTTTCTCTTTTTTTTTTTTATTTTTTCAATTCTAGCTTTTAATCATGGTTTACAAAAAATTAAGAAACAAGTCTAAAAGAAGTGTGAGAGACAGAGATACACCAGGCTACTGTGAGCTTTTAAGCATAAAAAAATAAAGGAAAAAAGAAACTTTTATTGTCAGGAAATGGCAAATAGCTAGCTCAGTTTAACAATTCTGTCCGGCTGCTAGATAGGGAAGTAATGCCTTTGGCAGTACATAAACTCTTGTTTTCTTGCTCTTTGTCTTCCGGTGTAAAACACTGTTGAAAAAATCACCTGTCCATTGCAAAGTTAAACTACTGGCTTTAACACAGTTGCATGGGAACTTCGGTTTATTAATGAATACAACATACCCTCTTTGATTTGAATGCTTTCAGAGCACTGAAAAGATTCAAAAGGCATCGCTTCCTGCACCAGCGGCGTGCCTTTATACATCTCAGTGGTTCACCCCTACCCAGCTGCTATATCTCATTAACAAGCGTTCGGCCATCGCAGCAAACTTCGCAGTGTTGACACTTGAAAGGCCCAGGCAGGCGCTGGCAGGCTATCAGCTATGGCAACAGGAAACTGCCCCAAGACAACACTGAGAAAACAGCAGCTGCAAAAGCCGAAAGCAAAAGAGGATGGAGAGAGCTTGGTGTTTCCAGGCTGTGCTGTTTTCCATATGGGCTGTTTGTGCAGCAGAGACATGCCAAGCGAGGGGAGGAGAAGAAAATAGAGAAAAGAAAGGTCTAATAAGGAGGTTGATATAAGCTCACTACATGCTAGGGCATTAAATACTTTTTTGTTACATTTTAATGGCTTCCTAAAGTCTATTTTCATGCTAATAAAAGCCTGCCTGTCTAACCAGTTCACAACAGCCAGGCCTGGGGCCCGTCCAGGAGTCAGGCTCCCTGAACCACCTCTGGCCTGGGGTGGCTGCACCCTGCCACCCTTCCTGAAGGGGCATGCTGCCCCATCCCCTTCCTTGACAAGCTGGACTCCCATGACTCGGTAGCATTATGCCCTGTGTAGCTGCAGCTTCAGCCATAAATGCGTTCTGTTTCCTAAGTGTCCCTGGAGTGGCGAGGACCAAGCCTGTTAGCCAAAATGGGAGCTTCACAATGCCAAGAACACCCGCTCTGCCTTGCCCCAGGCAAAGCATGTTTATTGCCGACTTTACATCAGACAGAGAGGTACTGGGCTCAGAGAGGGAGGAATACTATGGAAGCCAGTGGGGTGAATGTTCTGTCACTGTACCCTGGGATGGATGAAGCTCATTAGCAATTGATGACACACGGAAGAAGGAAGTAAATGGTGAAATGAGGACCACTGAAACTAGATTTCTCACTTTAAAACATTGTACTGTATTTTATGTATGTAAAGGTTTAAATCCTGGTTGCAGCTTATCCTGCCCATTACTCTGTGCTTCCCCTGATCTGCCTGGGGATAGCCTGAGAGCAGGCACCAGGTTGACTGGCACAGATTAACTAAAACTTGTTTTCCAAACATCTGCAGCAAATCTTCAAGTAACAACGGTTAGATTCATACAACAGTAATGAAAGCAGCAACAGAAAGCAAACTGACATGAGCTCAAGAGTCTCCCCACCACTTTAACGTTTTCAATGGTCTGGAAAAAACCTCTCAAATAGTTTTAAGTTTTTAATAAGCATCAGTCATTATTTTTCCAGTGGTTCAAATGTAGCGCTAACCATTGCCATGTTTCTTCCTTCTGCTTCTTTAGGGGTTTTGCAGCTGTGAGAGGCTTGAAGGTGGATGTTTAGATAATCCAAGTTCATATTTTACATTTACAGGTAGAAGTTGTATACACTATCACTGTTACAGAAAATGGAAACTATTTTCTCAAGCCTCATGCACGTCAAGCTCTGTGGTTTATACTAAAAGTGGATTTTATAGCCTGTTGTGTACACTTGATGTTTCCTGTGCCAAGGAACCACAAGACAGAAACCTTGCAACCTGTGAAGTTCTCCTGCCTCAGACCTCGGTGTAGCATCGTCACCAATGGTTTCTAGCGTGGCAGCACACACTTCCAGCTCTCTAACATGTGGTTCAGCTGCAGGGTGACTCAGGTGGTGATTCAGTAGGTGGCAAGCTTCCCTCTGTCAATATTGAACTTATTCCCCACTACCCAGGTATGCAGCAGTGTTTAAAGGTCTATCCTTCTTATGGGATAGAAGAGTAATGTGGTGACCGATTCTGGTTGTTCAAGATCCCATGGCAGTTAAGTTTGACATGAGTGGAAATAATTACCTCCTGGGTGCAGGCCAGGTTTCAGTTTGGAGAAACACGTTCTGCTTAAGTTTTCCTTTCCCATCCTTACACTGGTTTGTAATCTTGCTTTTCCTGGTGGCTTCTTTTCAGGTGACACAAGGCTTCACACTCTAGTGTGGGAGATGATTTCTTGATTTCTCCAGCTCCAATGATCAGGGGATCGTGCTGGTATCCTGAGTCAAGCAGAGAAAAAGTATAGCAGGACTGATGTTACTCCCCATTATTAAAAGAGTTCAGTCACCCTTTGCCCCAAAGCACAGCAACCTGGAGATGTATGAGATTGGTCCT
This sequence comes from Psilopsiagon aurifrons, assembly GCA_025447955.1. NCBI lineage: Eukaryota > Metazoa > Chordata > Aves > Psittaciformes > Psittacidae > Psilopsiagon > Psilopsiagon aurifrons. The sequence goes on along the minus strand of JAOEHY010015579.1, from coordinate 18,575 downwards.
GCATTCTCACATGATATCTGCTGGCAAAAGAACATGTATGTGGTACGGTAGGGCAAATGCAAGTTCACCACGCTGCTTATTACTGCAATGCAGGCCACTTGGAAGTACCAGTTGATTTTAAAACTTTATTTTGCCAGTAAGAGCAGTATGCTGCAAGAATTGCATGAAGCCTGTTCTCCTGGCTTTATCTGCCAGTTCGCACTGTTTCTACTTTTTTGTAACCAAACCATATTATTGTTTCATATTTCTGGTACAGTATTAAGTGTTGATCCTCATATTCCTAAAAACTGTCTGTACTTCATACGCTTGCTAGATGAGAAGTGATGCTCCTGGCAATTAAAATAAGGAATGCTTGCTCTGTGGCTGACACATCCTTGTAACAGAGCAGTTAGCTACCACGCTTCCAAAACAGAAGTACATGGGTGTGTGCTTGCCTCAATGTGCAACTCACTCTCTTTTGCTCATTTGTGCAGCTTCATAGTCGTTCACTTTCCCCTTCCTGATCAGATACTTTCATGTTTTGATATAAGTTATCTGTCTTTGCACAGGCACAGCTTCTGCTCTCTTCTCTTGCTTGAGGAAAGATTGGAGAATTCCGCCTGTGGCTTGTAAAACCATATTTAGAATATATAGGGGTGTTTTCTGATTTACTTCTCCTTTGTGTCACCAAGTTAGTAAATTACTGTTCTGATGAAACACCAGAGAGAATTTGGAAATGTAGTGTTATTTCTCCTGGGTGCTACATTAAGACATTAAAACATTTATTGATCAGAGTTGATTCTTCACTTTCATGTCATGAAAAAGAAAAACAACTTCCTAGCAAAACAGGCTTACAGAAATAAAGAACATATTTTTTGAGTCTAAATTAAGAGGTAGTCATTGTTGATTTTGAGAAGCAGCAGCATATATGGCTAAATATAACCTTGCTCTAGAAATGTAGAAAAAGCCCATGTATCAGTCCTGGTAAACAAAACCACTGCTATAGCTCTATCGTCATCAGACAGCACTTTTAAAATCTTATATACATGAAGGCAGATGTATGAGAAGTAATTACCAGATCACAAATAGATATTTTATTGTGCAAATGTGATAAAGTATAGCTATGTCGGAAAAAAAACCCCACTGTAAAATACAGATCAAGTCGTTTTTCTCTGTAGCTTGATGAGCTCAATGTCACTCATTCTATGAAAGCTTATATATCTCAGATAATAAAAACCATTATGCATGCTGTTAAGAAAAAATCTATTATTTTAGTGTGATATCCTGCAAGTATTTCATACCAGTATATCTCTCCTTTTTCTTCATCAAACCTGAAAAAAGTACATCTGAGCTTGGTGTTCCAAATGAAAGTGTACATCATTTTTCTATATTATAACTTTGATCCTTGTACTAAAAAGGGAATATTATGGAATTATTTTTTTATTATTATTATTTTTTATTTATTTCATTTGGAGATGGCAGGAGGGGTTTCAAATTTTAAATTGTAAATTCCATCACTTCCATAGTGCAAAACTTTCAGGAACGTTGAGTATCCAGAACAAAACTATGTACCCTTCAAATACAACTTACAATAATTTCTGAGATGAGATTTCAAATGTGAAGCTTTTCTTCAAGGCAATTTTTTTCTTTCTTTCTTAAACCTAGGGTAAGATGAAACTATACAGTAAAGTTAACATTTCCTTAACTACAAGAATACTACTGGGTATTTTTTTTTTTTTTTTAGGGGAATCCTTGTCTTGCAAATGTCTTTTGAAGGAAGCAAGTTTTGAGGTAGTAACTTGGACACATAGATTGTTTAGGAGTCTTTGGGGTTTGTTTCTTCATGTGGGCATCTAAGATTATTTCTGGAAGACAGAACAGTTAGGTCCAGATTCCACAAATCTCACAAACATTTATATAATTTCCAGTTCATAAAAAGTGCCATGAAAAATAATTCATTATAGGCATATTTATTTGAAAGATTTCTTGGTGTTCTGCTTCAAGAAACGATGGCTGATTTGAAATTGAGAGATGTGCCATAAAATGGGTTTCTTCAGCTAGATCAGGTTCAGTGAAGATTGTAAAGGACTGTAAAATCCTGGATTCATTCAGTCTCGTGCCTTTGCAAAGACATCCTGTGAATGTTTTGTATCATTGCTGTCAGATGTGATTTTCTATGCTGCTGCAGATGTGCACAACAGATTCACTGTTACAAGTAGTACACAGCAAATTCCTGATATGGAGGCATTTAGGGCCACTGCCAGATGTCTCATTTTAATAATACATTTGTATATCCTAATTTTAAAGGCACAATTAAACTGTGAACAATAAAGATAAAATCTGTGGAGGACAGGTATTACCACTTTATTGTTGTAGTCAATCTACGGTGGTCAATAAAATGAAAGAACTCATTTTGGTTTTGTGTTGTTACAACAGGATTACTATCATCTAGTCTCATTCAACTAACAGTGGATAGGAAATGTCTTTAATACAGCTGTCTACATGGGAAGAAGGTGGCCTGTTGCTCCATCTCTTCTCTGACAGTCTGAATGCATAATTATCTCTGTCAAGCTCCAGGATGCATTAGGCAAATGCAGTCTCATTTCCATTCTCAGCAAATTGGTGATGTTGAGAAATCTGCTAGCTTGGCACCACCAGCCTGTTAACTGTACAATTGTCTAGGAAACATTACGTGACCTTGTGGAGGGCTTATCTGATTGCTACAGGCGCAGAGCTATGGTGCATGGAGGTTTTAATAGTTACTTTCATTCTAGCCTTCCCTTGGACAACATTTAGCTGGTAAAAATAACTAGGGCTAATTTCACAACTAAGGGTGCCTGTGAGTTGCTCAGAATAAAAGCCTCATCCCAAAGAGAAAGTGAGCGAGAATGAAGATCTAAAATCATACCTTTACTTAAAGTTAGTGGTTTTGTGAGATACTCTCAGAAGTTCCTAGTGTTTACTGCAACATTAGGCAAGTCAGGACCAGACCTTTCCAGAGAATCAATATTGTTTGAATAGAATGGGAAATTCTGATATTGGTAGTTGCTGCTCTGTGTTTACCATTATGGTGATCTCCAAGATATATAGGATTTTATGTTTAAGTGTTAATATTAAGAGGTGGATGGATTTTAACAATCAGAACAGAGAAGGGGTTACTGAAGGAAGTCTTCCCTAAAAGCTTGTTGGTATAATGCTCCTTTCTGGCCTTAGGTAACCCAGTCTTACTTCACCTAAAGATGTCACAATTTTTTCCAGTTAACTCCTACACTGACATCATGCTTCTAGATAGTGTGTATTGCAGAAGGACACTCAATTTTGATTTAAAAGCCTTGAGAGATGAAGGACCCAGCACTCCCCTGGGTAGCTTGTACCAATGATTAATCGCTTGCCATGGTAAAGAAAGAAAAGAGAAAAATCTGTCTTGAAGTCTGAAACAGATTGTCTTTGACTTTGACTCTAAGCCTTCACTCCTCATAATGCCTAAATGAGCAGTCACATGGGCCCATCCTGCCCTTGTTCTGGCTTGCAGGAATCTGAAAATTAGTTAGCAAAGGGTGGCTGTAGGCTGCAGGCCCTCTGGACTGTTGTTTCCAATGATGGCAGTTGTCTAAAACTGAAATAGCAGAATGTGACACAGCCTCCATTCCCATTTCCCATTTTCAGGGCCTTTTGGGTTGTGCCTTGTTTCCCTGGCTTACCTGGGTCATGCCCGCACTGAAGCTAAGTCAGCTGGGTGATATGCCCTATATTCATGTACGCAAGTAACTCTTGGCTGCACATTAGGTTTAGAAGTGGCTGTGTTCTACCCTCAGTTTAGGGGAAAAAATGTGTGCAGAGGTTGTCCTGGGTTCAGCTGTGACAGTTATTTTTCTTCATAGTAGCTGGTGCAGTGCTGTGGTTTGGTTTTAGTCTGAGGACAATGCTGCTAATGCACCAATGGTTTAGTTGTAGCTCAGTAGTGCTTACCCTGATCAAGGACTTCTCAGTCTCATGCTCTGCCAGTGAGGAGGGGCACAGGAAGCCAGAAGGAACCAGAGACAGGACACCTGACTCAGACTAGCCAAAGAGGTATTCCATACTGCAGCATGTCATGCCCAGTATGTAAACTGGGGGGAGTCACCCCAATGGGATTGATTACTGATTAGGTCAGGCTGGGTATTGGTCAGCAAGTGGTGAGCAATTGTATTGTGCAGCATTTGTGTTTTCTGAGCTTTCATTTCTTCTCTTGTTAGAATGGTTGTGTTTAATAGGGGGGCTTCTAGGGGTTTTAGGGGTGTAATTCAGGTTGGAGGTCATTGGTTGTTGGTATTCTTTCTATTATCACTATATTTTATTTTAGTTAATAAACGGTACTTATCTCAGTCCATGGGGTTTGCATTGTTTCAATTCTCCTCCCCATCCCACCTGGGGGTGGGGAAAGAAAGAGGTGAACAAACAGCTGCATGGTGCTGAGTTACTGGCTGGGTCTAAACCATGACAGAAGTAAGGAATGAGCCCTGACATCTTCCAATACATCACTGAACCAGGGTGCTGGGAAACCAGGGTGGTGGCCTGCATCTGCCTTCACTTAAACACGTTTCTTGTGATAACAGGAGGACGGGAAAGGGATATGAACCCCATACTTCTAAAATAATTGTTTCTGAGACTGACAGTTGGAGAATCCCTCTCTTTTTCAGAGCCGTAGTAATATCATTTAGTATACATTATAGCTTCCCACCATAGGGTCTCCCTAAACCGTGGTCTGAAGCAAGGATGCTTGACTACAATCAATCTGGATCACACGCTTTAGTAAATTCAATTTACAAGTGTCCCTCTTCAAACTACCCCTTCTTTCCTAGTAAAAATGTAGACAGCATGTAGACAGAGAGTTTTAAGAATTATCCCCTGGGCCCTGTTAAAGAAACCAATTCATAGATACTCATGTGTTAACCACATGTGTGTCACTTTGCCAGTAAGTACTTAGAAGCTAATGGTGATGGGGTAATGAAAATAGCTGAAGCCGTGGAAGGCCACTTAAAAACATGCAGACTTTTTGAAAAACAATTAATCAACTAGCCACTGGGCTATCAACATGGAATATCAGAATAAGAAGAAAAGCTCTTAACAGTTCTGCCAAAATATTATTAGCAATTTTTAGCTTTCTTCAGGCACATTCTCTTCTACTTCCCCCTCACCGTCTTATATTTCCTTGCAACGAGTAGAAGCTGAGTGCCAAATTGCTTCCCTGATTTCAGAGGTCCTGAAAGTCTCCCTGCCATAAATCAACCTGTTCTGGAGTCATCTTGCTTCGCCTTGGTCTGGCAGATTAACAATGAAAAGGGAAGAGACAATGGTACAGTCAAACAGCCCTCCAAAAAGCACATTAGTTGAGAGCTAATAGCTGATTAGTAAAATCTTACCATCATTTTAAGATGCATTTTCTTTAGTGATGAAAGCCAGGTCTCCTAGACCTGAAGTCAATGTCTGGTCTTCTAGGTCAGTTCCAGGGTAGGTTTACATTGCAATTAGCATGGGGTTTGCAGTTTGGGTAGGCACATGTGCAAGTTTTAGCTTTTAATAGCAGAGCTTGGAAAAGATTCGGCAGTGTAGCTGAAAAAAAACCCCAAAAAGCACACTCAAACTGAATTGTTTGCTGCTATTAGGGCCCAGTGAGGCTAATGAACCCCATAAGGCCTTGAGTGAGACGGCAGAAGATATTCAACATTACTTTTGAATTGAAAAGCAAGTAGTGTCATCTTCTTCAGTGCTTAAGGGTACGTTGATGATTTATCTTGGCTTTCCTCTGTAAGACAAAAAAAGTGTCATTGTGGAATTTGCAGCAAGCAAACCATGGTTTTCTCAAGTCCTGAGTCTTATTTGTGCAATTAGATACTGGTAATTATTGCATCCAACCTACTTTCAGCTCTGTGAAGTGGCTCTGTGTGCTCTTTTACTTCTTGATCTGCTGACACATAAATCCAACTTTTTTTTATTTTTAATTCTGGAATACAAAGATATATGATCATGAAAGAAGTTGCAATTAGATGAGCATTCGGGGTCAAATGTATATATTTCGAAGAATATTTATAAATAATTATTTTCCAATTTTAATCCTGTTTTACCATCAGACTGTTAATTCTTTTTAAGATGCAAAAATAGATGTTATTACAAAAATACCTTCCCGTTCAAGAGCTCACATGCAAAAAATGTTCGGCTTTTTTTTTTTTTCCAAACAACTATGACTTTGTGGTCTTGATTAACTTTTTGTTGTTTCAATGGTATGCAATATAAAATATAAATTATGCATTTTAACTCTATGGTAATCTTTTATTTCAGATTTTTTAATACATGTGTTTGTATATCTGGTTATACATACATATTAAAAAAAACAGGAAATAGAGCTATAAAAGAAGCAAACACTCCTCCTTTTCTCAGAAGAACTTACACCACTGCCTGCCAGAAATCAATTTCCATAGAAGGTCATCACCTTACAACGCTAATTTTCTTAAGTCCTGTCTTTTCATTTTTTTTCCAAAAACTTTCATTGTCAGAGTAAGGTGATTAAGAAGGAACCTTGGCTTTCATTGAAAATCTCAACATTGTCTCCTATCTGATAGCTCATAAAAATGTATCAGCTAAATCTTTTCGACTTTTGTAGTCACCTGAACCTCAACAGGCACACCGCAGAAACTGAAACAGCATCTTCTTGGTGCCTGGGTAATTGCTTGTCCTCCGTTATTTCTGAAGCATCCTCTGACTGTATGACTACCCCAATTAACAAAAGAGAGGCCACGATCCCCTTAATCACAGGATACTTGATTTTCCATATTTCTCAACTACTCTTTACTGCAAAGGTGGTGAGACACTGGAATGGGCTGCCCGGGGAAGCTGTAAATGCTCCATCCCTGGCAGTGTTCAAGGCCAGGTTGGACATAGCCTTGGGTGATATGGTTTAGTGGGAGGTGTCCCTGCCCATGGCAGGGGGGTTGGAACCAGATGATCTTAAGGTCCTTTCCAACCCCAATTATTCTATGATTCTATGATTGTACTTCATTCCACAACTCCATTTCAGACTGCCCCAACTAGCTGCCATGGTGACAAAACTCAGAGGTGGCTAAAGAGGGTTCATTTCAGAGAGCATGACTATACTAATCTGGTCTCAATCTGTCCTAAGCAATCATCTGACAGCATCCAACCCTCAAACACCCATACAGGACTTCATGGCATCAGTTAAGGAAAGCAGTAAATAACTTTGGTCCTTCCTGGTAGCAGTGACACAGTCCCTGTGTTATTTTAGACACTTTTAACTGGAATGAAACATACAATGAGTAATAAGAACATCTCAGGGACTGAAGAAGACACTGTACAAACTGCTACATAGTGTGGGCCTGCTCAGTCTTTTGCAGGTGTCACTAGCTGTGGGATTCCAAGGCTGCCTGGCCTTGGGATTAATGCCAGTATCTGAACAGTATGGTAGACTTTGGAAAATGAGGCTTCTGTGTGTGTATGCAAATCTAATTAGTACATTATTTTTCATTATGCCAGTTTTCCCCAGCAGCCAAGCCAGACTGCCATTTACGAGGTCATTAATGATTTGCCTGATAATCAGATCTAAATTGATTTTAACTGTTTGTTTTAAATCCCTAGGGATTAGAATACCTGGATGTTTTAATGCTATTGGGAAACCACTGAAAATCCCACTGACTAAGTAATGCTTGGTATGTTTGTTCAGTTAATCTAAACAGCTCAAGCTTGTTCCAATTAATTTAATACCCATACAACTGCCTGAACTTTTTAGTGTATTCTAGGAATTTGTGTATAGATCTTTGCAGATCACTTCAAAATAGAGCAGTCTGAACTCTACAAGATGTAAAAGTTTTAAAGCTTATGGAAAATATCTCTGCACACTAAAAGACCATGCAACAAATGTTTGCTCCTGGGCTTAGCTGCAGTGCATGAGGGGTTCTACTGGAACTGGTGTATTGCATTATATTTATAACCAGATTGGCCGAGTGTCAAGACCTTGGTTTCCTCAGTTAAGTCAGTCCCAGCAGCCATTCTTGCTGGGAGACCTAAGATCAGGAAGCAAAAATTTACCTATAGGCCCATTTTTTCTCCAAGTCCAGTTTTCAGAATGCAGAAACTGCATTTTAACACAGACCACCTTGTTCTCTCTGACCAGCTCAGAGTAGGCATAGTCTCAGAACAGAAACAGAGGCACTCCAACTCCCTCATTTATGGGGCCATCTGGAGTCTTTTTTGGTCTTTTTAGATTAAACACACCTGGAGGCCCTTGCTGGGTTAATGGTCTTCAGCAGGTTACTAAAACAAAGGCAGGGGACTTACATATGGGCAATGTTCTAGCTTTGCCCTTAGTAACAAGGTCTCCTGTAGCACCAACACGTTTCTACAGATGCCCAGTTAACAATCTGGGGCCTCCTAGCTTATTTTTCATTCATTTCAGGTAATTCTATTATGTATGAGATAAAACTAAGGAAAAGTAAGCCTAAATCTCCCAAGAGATCACTCTCAAGTTTTCTGCCATGCTCTCCTTCAGGGTTGCATGCCTGGTACACCCTTCCCATCTTCCACCTGTGGACCATGTGCCACAACACACAGGTACTCACCAGCTTTATTATTGTATACCCAGTATGCCCTTTATGGTTTGATCGTTGCAGGCATGGTTTCCTAACTCAGATTTTCAACCTTGAGGCTGTGAGAGCCTACAAAATCAGCAGGCATTTAGCTATTGTAGCTGTCTCCTGCACATTTAGAGGAAGTAAAGTATGACTGTGACTGAGTGAAGGGGGGCTATAGCATTCCCTCTGCGGTTTACAGTCCAGTCTGTGATATTAATCTGTTGCTCCACACTTCTGACACCTCTGGTTTTATTCCACCAGAAAATGCTGGTAGTCCTAACAGCCCATGGTTATGATGGAACTGTTGGCTCTTGGTAAGGCTGTGAGCTGCCCAATTGCCTATCTTCCAGCAAAGCTCCTCTACAACCTGGGTCCTCTCTGATGCTGTCAGGAGCTGCTGGATGTTCTGGAAATGAAGAAATGTAGTCATCCACAGGACAGATGATGGGGACAGCACCACCTGCACTGCTATCAACCCTCATTCTGAGGCAAGACCACTCTTTTGTGTCATTGCAAGTTCACAAATAGACCTTTTACTGGGAAAACATATTTTGATCCTTTAAGCCAAGAGCTCATGCTACAGCAGCTTGCCAGACCTGTAAGCCAAAGATTTTCTTAAGGAAAGACTGAGGTTTTATTCAATGTCATGATGTGTTTCTCCTGCAAAGGAACAGCTGTTTTCTCCTCTCTGTACAATTTGCTCTGCCTCTGCAGGTCTAAAGGGCCAGAAATGGACTCAGAAGCACTCTGTTCATCAGTGCCCCTGGTCAGGGAGCAAGGAAACTCCTTCAGAAGTGGTACAAGCTCCTCCTGCACAGCATCTCTTGGGCAATTCACCTCTTCAAACAGGCGTATTGGGTATGGGTGACTTCACCGGATGGTTGGTGGCCTGCTGTCTGATGATGAAGGATGGGCTGCCTGAAGAGCTAGGGGTTTGGCAACCAAGAGAAGGCTGGGAGAAACTCATTGGGAGGAGCTATTGGACTGAAGAGTGTCATACTCTTATGAAAAAGAGGGCAGCACATCATACCAGAGCTGCTACACTACAGGGAGATAGTATGCCTAGTGGTATGAGTCTCCAGGGACATGCACAATGCTAGTGGCCTGCAGAAATGTGTAAGTACCTAAAGGGTGCTGTCATTTCAGGCCAGACTGGAAAAGTCTGCTGAGAGTGTTGGGAGAGGTGAGTGCACCTGAGGTATCATTTGTATTCAGAGCACCTTGAAAAATTGTTTTGAAGACTGTGTAAACAGGGAGTTCAACACTCATCCTGGGAGCTAATACAATTTGTGCAAGCACTCCCCAGAGTAAAGAAGGGGCCCATGGCCTCTCTCAGAATTACAGGCATCTTACAGAGGCTGAGGGTGAAAGAAAATATAGCAGTGACCAAAGTGACTGCCTATAAGAAGTTAGCACTGACTGCCAGTCCAAAGTATCCGTGTTAGATATTTCTCCTGTTTTTTTTCCTACCCCAGGAGCAAGAAAGTAAGAAGTGTTTTCTGATGACAGCTGCAAGATAAACAAAAGGCTGTGGAAAAACTTACTCCAAGCCCTCCTCACCATCTTCACAGAGGGAGGGCTGGAGAAGGGGGGAGCTCGCAGCAGGGGCAAGGTCGGCGGTTTGGAGAGCAATGGTAGTCCTTGGAGGGAGACAACAGGAAGCAAGAACCGACCATCTCCCTGCCCGGCACAAACACATACAGACTTAACCTACAGCTGAACTTTTGCCCTTGAGTCACCAGTGCCATTAGGACTCAGGTCAAAAGGTTGCAGGGTGACAGAAAATGGAACTTTATTGAATGAAAGAGAAAATGAAAAAATTCCTTTGTTTGCTTAACTCCGCATGGTTTGTATAGCCACTGTGATCCCATAATGGAGTCCAGAGTGAAAAAGTAACTTGATTTATCACATGCAAAGAAAAAAATAAAAGGGGGGGGGGGGGGTGTGTGTTCACTAGGGGAATAACTAGAAAAAAAAA